>CAUYRH010061403.1:0-26592 GCA_963574655.1 Perodicticus potto | reverse complement strand
CACGAATGGATTAATAAATTGTGGTACATGTATACCATGGAATATTACGCAGCCTTAAAGAAAGATGGAGACTTTACCTTTTTCATGTTTACATGGATGGAGCTGGAACATATTCTTCTTAGCAAAGTATATCAAGAATGGAAGAAAAAGTATCCAATGTACTCAGCCCTACTATGAAGGTAATTTATAGCTTTCATATGAAGGCTATAACCCAACTATAGCACAAGAATATGGGGAAAGGGGCAAGGGAAGGGAGGGGCAGGGTGAGGTTGGGGTGGAAGAAGGGTAATTGGTGGGGCCACACCTATGGTGCATCTTAGAAGGGCAAAGGCGAACCTTACTAAATGCAGAATGCAAATGTCTTCATACAATAACTGAAAAAATGCCATGAAGGCTATGTTAATCAGTTTGATGAAAATAGTTCAGATTGTATATGAAACCGGCACATTGTACCCCTTGATTGCACTATTGTACACAGCCATGATTTAATAATAAAAACAATTTAAAAAAAGCCAGAGAAAAAAGATATATAGGAGTGTGATATTTAAAAGAACTTACAAAAAATCCATAATTCTAGGTGTTGAGATCCAGGTTTACCTTTGGAACTGTTGGGTTATCTCAGTGCCTGGCACCTAGATAGCCCTAAATAAATGCCTCCTAAATAAATGGTTAGGTGTCGCAACACAGTAACAATTTTCCATATCTAGGAATCAGTGTCTTACAGAAGAATGACACAGACGAAAGAATTACTTCAATTAGATGACTAAAGAAATATCCACAAACTATAAGGAGTAGAACCTCTGTAAAATGACCATTCAAGGGAGTGTAACAACAAACTGGTCAATATACAGAGGTGGTCAACATAAGGAACTAGGCCTGATACCTACATGTCTGTCTATGAGAATTAAGTCAGCTCAAGGAGGTGTGCAGAGGTTCTATTGTATACCTGGATATGTATTCACAAACTATAATAAAAGAGCACCTTAACGTGCTTCGGATCTCATTCTCTCTGCCTTCCTCAGGAGTTTATTCTATCGATTATCTCCTCCCTCTACAGTCTTTATTGAACTCTTCCTTCTTTGCTGGCTGTTTCTCACCATCCTTTCAACGTGTGCCTGTATTTCCCATCCACAGTAAACTCTCCTCAGCTCGAACGTCCCTTGAATTTCCATCTTCCATCTCTCCTCCCTTTCCCATGGAATTCTGTGAAGAGCATCTCTATGTACTGACTGCAGTCTCCACCTTTGCTTGCTCTGCACTTTGGTCTCTACGTCCACTGGGCTACTCAAACAGCCTTGACCAAGGTCACCAGTGACACCCACGTCATCAGTCCCGCAGGCTCATTCAGCCCCTGGCTTGCTCGGCTTCTCCAGAGCCCCTGGCAGAGCCAGTCACTCTCACATCCTGTGGCTGCTGAGGCACAGCCTTCGCTCCTTTCACTCTCACTTGCAGCTTCCCCTTCCTCCCCCCATCCCACTGTTTTGATGTTTCTCAGGGGCTGAACTTCTGCACTCTGCTTTTTGCATACTAGATAACCTCTTGGGTGATCTCATCCACAGGCTTCAAACTTCATTACTAAGCCATATATCCAATTGCTCACTGGACTTAAACATCTCACAAACATAAACTCAACATTTCAAAACTGAACTCACCTTCTCTATCAAACCTGGCTCTCCTGTGTTCCTTGTATCAGTAAAGAGCATCTCATTTACCCTGGTCAGTTCTTCAAGTTAGAAAGTGGTCACCCTCGAGTTCTCCTCCTCCCTCAACAACCAGTCTCCAAGTCTTGTAGAGAACACCACCTACAGTTTGTTATATTTGTCCTTTCCTTTTGCCAATGTCTCACTGCCATCATCTTAGTCCAGGTGACCCTGTCATATCTGTGTTACTGCAGTAGTTACCCACAGTCTCCACATGGTGGCTACTGTTTCCTTCTCACAACCTCACTGTGTTACCTATTGCTTTAGAGCCTCCAATGGTTTTTCCTTTGATTTAAGAAAAAGGCATATTGTTTTCATATCTTGGTGATTGCAAATCGAGCTGTGATAAACAATTTTGCAAATGTCTTTTTGATAAAGGGTTTTTTTTCTTCTGAGTAGATGCCTAGTAGTTGGGATTGTTAGATCAAATGGGAGATCTAATTTGAGTTCTTGGAGGATTCTCTATACTTCTTTCCAAAGAGGCTAGATTAGTTTGCAGACCCACCAACAGTGTAAGTGTTCCCCCTCTGTCTGCATCCGTGCCAGTATCTGCAACTTTGAGACTTTGTGATGTGAGCTAATCTTACTGGGGTTAGGTGATATCTCAGGGTGGTTTTGATTTGCATTTCTCTGATGATTAGAGATGATGAGTATTTTTTTATATGTTTGTTAGTCATTTGTCTGTCATCCTCAGAGAAGGTTCTGTTCATGTCTCTTGCCCAGTGATAGATGGTATTGTTTGCTCTTTTTTGTTGTTGTTGATTAATTTGAGTTCTCTGTAGATCCTAGTTATCAAACCTTTGTCAGATTCATAACATGCAAATATCTTTTCGTATTCTGGAGGTTGTCTATTTGCTTTGTTATGTTCTTAGCTGTGCAGAAGCTTTTCAGTTTAACTAAGTCCCATTTGTTTATTTTGGTTGTTTTTGCAATTGCCATTGAAGTCTTCTCCATAAAACCTTTCCCTAGACCTACATCTCAAGAGATTTCCCACACTTTCTTCTAAGATAGGAATAGATTAACAAACTGTGGTATATATATACCATGGAATACTATTCGGCTATAGAAAAGATAGTGACTTTACATTTTTTGTATTAACCTGGATAGAGTTGAAACATTCTTCTCAGCAAAGTATCACAAGAATGGAAAAGCAAATATACAATGTACTCAATACCAATATGAAGTCAGTAGATGATCTAATTCATGCTCATTTAGGAGAAAAACTCATCTCCATTCAAGTTCGGGGAAGGGGGCAAGGGGGCATTTGAGCACTTAATGTGCACAGTGTGGGGTGTACAGCACACCTTTTGAGTGCAGGACACAACTGCCAGAGGGACTCTACCTAGCAAATTAAAATATTGTGATTTGGTTGTTTGTACCTTCAAATTAACCTGAAATAAAGTAAAAAAAATCAAAAGGTATATAAAGCTCTCATGTCTTCTCTCCCACTAGTACTCAATGTTTCAGTTATATTGTATACCTGATTCAGTGGTTTTATGTATTATATTTCTCACTTCTAGGCATTTGCCTATTTTCTAGTGTTCCATAATGTATGGGTCTGGGTACTACCTGCTTCCAGCATTCTCTGGGATATTTCATAGTCATGAACATTTGTTCATGTTTTCATTCATCCTTGCCATATAGATATTTCAACACTAATAACAATAGTTAGAACACATTATTTTGTGTTCCACATTTTTTAGTTACATTTGATGTTATTTTTTGATCAAAAATCTTTTTATATATGATTAGAGCTGTATGAAAAATAGAAACTTATCAAATAATAAAAGTGATGGAGCATTAAAGAAAAAATGGCCCAATTACTCAGAGTAATATTTTGTTTTTTTTTAAAGATAAATATCGATGGATTACATTTTCATCAACAACTTTTACTGCCTACATATTCAGTAGGACTAATCTATTAAAGAGGGGTTTTATCTCATTGCTTGTTAAGTATTACTAAACTATATATTCAGTATTTCCAAGAAAATGTCACAGTTCAACACTTTTATGCTATATGTTTTCAGTAATATGTCACTGGACAAAAATCTAAATTAAAAGTTGAATTGTGGCAGCACTTATAACTCAGTAGGTTGGGCGCCAGCCATATACACCCAGTTTGGTGGGTTTGAACTCAGACCAGGCCTGCTAAACAACGACAACTGCAACAAAAAATAGCTGGGCATTGTGGTTGGCACTTGTAGTCCCAGCTACTTGGGAGGCTGAGGCAAGAGAATTGCTTAAGCCCAAGAGTTTGAGGTTGCTGTGAACTGTGACACCAGGGCACTCTATCCAGGGTCACATAGTGAGACTCTGTCTCCAAAAAAAAAAAATAAATAAATAATAATGATAATAAATAAAAAAATAAAAGTTGAATTGTGCACTAAAGGGTTCTTGATAGAAATTTTTTTCCAGTATGAATTATGTAAACTTCAGGTGAAGGCATTTCTACATTGACTTGAGGCCTGGGAATCTTTCCAGTGTGAGAACTTTGAAAGGATGACTAATGCATGTAATCATTGAAGACTTTATCACGACAAGTGTGAATCCTCACATGTCCTGCAGAGCTACTCTGTGAGTAAAAACCTTCTTGCATTTATTTCGCTGCATTGCTTCTCCAGTATGAATTATCTGAGATTTTATAATAGGCTTCTTTTTCCTGGTAAACACTGGCCATTTTTTTCCTGTTTTACTCTAATTTTTTTCTGCATTTCAAGGCTTGAGCTTTGCTTGAAGGCCATGGGAGCTCTCTGGTGTCCATAAAGGTGAGACCCAAGGCTGAGGCTCTTCCACATTCCTTTCATCAGTAGGGCTTCTCTCCAGTGTGCTCTGTCTCTTTATGGCTATTGACTGATGGCTTTCCCACATAGATCACATTCATATGGCTTCCCTCTAGTGTTAACTCTCTTGTGTTGTTTAAAGAATAAAGGGCTACTGACAGCATTTCCACACTGACTATGAAATTTTCTCCCTTGTGTGAGTTCTCTGGTATGAATGAAGGTTAGTGCTCTGGCTGAAGGGTTTCTCACATTCATTACATTTGTTGGGTTTCTCTCTACTGTGAGTTGATACATGTTGAATCTATAGTGAACTGGGAGTAACACTTTCCTTATATTCCTTATATCTGCAGTACCTCTTCTTGCTACTGAGGAGATAAAGGCAGTTAAAAGTTTGCTCACATTTATTCATCCATTCATTTTTCTACATATGAATTCCATGCCAAACATTCAGTGACAGTCTCCAGTTAAAGTCTCCCACATTAGTAGCTAATTCAAGTGGTGTGTGCTACTCTCCATCACGTGAGTTTTCTCATTTGTAGCAGGTCAGCTGCATAGCTAGCTGATTAATACTGTGATCTTTTTCTGTGTCCAAAACTTCATATACTGGTTATATTTATTCAATTGGCCACTTACAAGAACTCAGGTTATGGTTTTCAGGGCAGGTTATTCCTTTCCTCCCCAAATTCAAGCTATTGAAACCTGTGAGTTGTGATAGCACACTTTCTCTAACCCAAAATTTAAGTCACGTGACTGAGTTGCATTCCTAACTCAGCCCATTCCCAGGCCAATTCTAACACGAAGGAACAGGGTTCACCCTCATGAATGGTGGAGCTGACATGTTGTGAGATGGTTCCATCCTGTTGATATTCTGCATGGAAATTCTTTATTCTGAAGTCCTTCCTGTCTGTCTGGACTTCAGCTTTGGGGAAATCATCCTCTTTCCCTCCATAGTGCCTTTCTTTGCATCAACTGGGAAGTCACACTTATTTTCAGAGTGAAAACCCCAGGGAGACCACTTGACTGATGTTCCCCAGTGATGGGTCTAGCAGAGTCCACTTTTCAGAGGTGACTCCACACCACATTCTCAATGGTCACAATTTCATGCTGCACTGTCAAGAATTCAGCCACCACCTGTCTTTTTCCATATCTTATCCAGGGACAATCTGAGCACTAAGCCAGCAAAGCAGAAGTCAAACAGACAGAGACTTGAAGGAAACCATGTAGATAATGAGATCAGTGTCACTATAGTCTGGAGCTCAGAGCTTTCCTCTCTCCAGAAAAAGACCAGGAATCTGTATGCTTAAAAGTATACACCCTCCAAGCAAGTCTTACTTAAAGATTTAAATCACTAGATTTAAATTCTCACTTCCTTAAAATCTCAGATTACATAGCAAAACCTCAGGAAGGCCTTTCGGAGCCCCTGGCACAGGTTACAGTACTCATTGCATTTTCTCCTAAATCTTTGTGCTTTCATTTCCATACCACTCATCACATTTTATTGTTATGACTTGTTCAGGGTCTGCCTCCCTTCCTCACTAGACCACAGACTTCATGGCGGCAGAGATGATGTCTGTTATTTTCTCTTTGTATCCCAATCCTCTAGCAGAGTATATCCCCATATCTGTAATATAAATGAATAAAGATAATCTCTCTCTTTCATTCATTTGCACATGCACATTCAGAAATATAAATTTATTTCATCTGAAAATGTGGTACAAGTATGTTTTAGAAAAATGTATCAATGCTCTCTGTTAAAGACTTTAGATAAATAAAAAAGAGCATTAATTATATTAAACTGTTATTATGTTCCTAAAATTTGGGTAATGATTATCAAACATCAACTTTACCAGACTGGGTAGTGGTTAAGAATGGTTGATCCCAAACGGATGCTGTATCATCAGTTATTTAAGAAGATAAATAAATAAAAGGAAGTCTAAGAAACTTCTTTAGGGTGTTTTTATGATCAATTTGCAGAAAACCACCAAGGTCATTAAATATTGGGAAATCTTAAGAAATTTTCATTCTTTTTTTTTTTTTTAATAACACGTTTTCAATGCAAATGATCAGAAAGTAAGAGCCAAAAATGTTGGAAGTAGGAGGTTGTAAGCAGAGTAATGCTCTCTGCCTGCAACCTACAATGTTTGTTTATTTTATTAGTATTTAAAAATAATGTACTAGTTAGAATATATTCTCCAGGCATAAATAGCTTAGATAAGTTAATCTACAAGATATAAATTCTAACTAGAAAGAAACAGGCAGATAGGAATTTCTAACAAGTGATAGCATACTATGTATTACTGGATTTTAGTAAGTGACTCCATCATTCTAAGCTGTAGCAATCCTATCATAGGAAGGCCTAGGGTGAACATATACGGACAAATTCTTTTTTATAAAGCTACTTGAAAAATTAATGACTTAATTAAGATAGAACATTTAAGGCAGGATTAGGATTTTATGACTAAGAAGAGTTTCCCACGACAGTGATGCTTCCCAACCTATAAAACAGGCTGGAAATGCAGGTTAGAACTTTAGTCAACAAGCAACTTCAAAGACAACTATACTATTTGCTAAATATGAGGCAATATTCTTAACTCTTAGAACTCCTAGAATCCACTTCTTCCTATCATTGTTTCCATACATTGTATTTACTATTCTATAAAAATTTGTTTGTCTTAGAAGGATGATTAATGCCACTTGAAAATGTTACAGCCATTTTAAAATATAGGGTATTTTTAAAATCAGATTCGCACAACCCTTACTATAAAGCAAAACATTACACAATACTTTTTATATTTGAGCTTTCTCGGTAGACTCCAAGTCAATGAACTTTAAAAACTACCTCCAGGCAAACAACGTTCAGGCTGCCAGTGAAGTCATTACTTCATTCAGCAATCACTCTTGCACTGCCTTAGACACAGGAATCCCTTTTATTTAAAAGAATAATGAATGTTTCTTGGGATCTGAGGTTACTTTCCCAGGGTCAGGAAAAGTCCACATGAATAATAAAAATATTGGAGTTTCAAATTCTGAGAATATAAAACTGCTTATACCCATGAATCTGGGCTCATGAAAGCAATTAGCTGACACTCCCAATATCAATCTCATAGCGGAGTGGTGCGCTTAGACTTCCCGGAGAGGGGACAGAAGGTGGTACAAATGCCATAAGGAATTTGGTAAGGAATAAACAGGTCAGTCAAATCACTAAAATGAGGGAATATTTCAAACGCAAAACATTTGATAGAGATGGGGGTTACTACATGTAACTCAGTGGATCCCATTTTGTCATTGAAGAAGAAATTGAAATAATAACAACAGCACCTTTACTACTCTAAAAAAAGAAATTGCTAAGAACACAAATGGAGGCTGGGCGTGGTGGCTCACATCTGTAATCCTAGCATTCTCAGGAGGCCGAAGTAGGAGTATTGCTTGAGCTCAGGGGTTAGAGACCAGCCTGAGCAAGAGCAAAACCCCTGACTCTGTTAAAAATAAAAGAAAGAATTAGCTGGGTGTGGTGGTGGGCACCTGTAGTCCCAGCTACTTGGGAGGCTGAGGCAAGAGGATCGCTTGAGCCCAAGAGGTTAAGGTTGCTGTGAGCATGGGTGATGCCACAGCAATTTAGCTTGGGCAACAGAGTGAGATTCTGTCAAAATAAAAAAGAATACAAATGGAGATATCATTGAGGAAAAAAAGGCATGTGGGAAATAAGTGCTCATTACAGAAATTCCTCCAGCGTCCAGCTTTCTCAGATCGACCATCTCTCCTCTTTATTGTTACTATTCACCTTATTATTTTTATTTGTATGGTACTAGAGTTCTGACTCTTTTTACCAGTATTTGCTGGGTGCTTGTATGTGCTAAGCAGTGTAGTTGGTGCTGAGCAGAGTGGTAACCAAAACAGATCTGGTTGCTCCTTTATGGAACAATGATTCATGGACGAACCACGCACAACATTCATAGATTCAGCTGTTCACGGAACAATCACACCAATAACTATATAATCATGACTGTGCTAAAGGGAAGAAAAGTCTTAAGGGGCTTTCCAGCCCATGGTGTCTGGAGGTCTCTCCTGAAGAAAGGGCAGTCATGGTGAGGCTTGAAGGATAAGCAGGAAGGAAGCCAGGGACAGGAGTGGGGGGTATTTCAGGAAGAGGGAAGAGTGTGTTCTTAGGGTGCAGAGCAGGGAGGAACATGGTGCAGAGGAGGGGAGGGTGGGGAAGAAGAAGCTTAAGATATCGGTAGGAGCTGATCAGAGCCTCGAGGGACATGCTAAGCGTTTTCAACCTCATCCTAACAGCAAAGGGTGTGAAGCAAGGAAGTGATATGTTGACGTACATTTATGTTTAATCTGTTGCTCTGGCTGCTATCGGAGGCCAAGAGTGGCCTGGAGGGAGACCAGGAAGCTGTGGGAAGACACGCAGGGAGGCTCTCAGAGTCTGCAGTCCAGGGAAAAGTGGGCAGTGCCCTGCTCTGAGTAGCAGTGAGTGAGCAGGGGGTGGTGGTTCAAGGCAGGTCTTAGCAGGAGAAATCTGAGAACTCGCTGACTGGGTAGATGTCTAGGTTTGGGGAACTGCAGGAAAAGAAGATGTCAAAAGTGATTTCCAAGCTCCCCAGTTGTGTAGAGGGAGGTGCCACCTACTAAGGGGGTGGAGGGAGGAAGAGCAGATCTGAAGGCCTGAAGATGAGTCCAGTTTTTCTGAGAGGTCTCCGAGCCCTCCAACTGGAGATAGTAAGGAGGAAGTTGGGGAATCAGGTCTGAAGCTCAGAAGACAGGTCCAGAGAAATCAATCTGAGGACCCTGGTGGTAGGTAGTAGTTGACGCCATGGAGGATCGGTTTAGACAAGAGACTTATGGATCAAGGACCAAAGGCTGAGGCTCATCAGTATTTAGCCCTCCTATGAGAGCTCTAAATTTTGTTCAGAAACATTCCACGTCAAAGCAGGTATTATGCCTATTATCATAGTGTATTCTAATCTTAGATTCTAACAAGAATGCACAGACACTAAGTTTAAAATGACTGCGTGTAACCCAAACGGACATCATTTAGCAGAGATGTGAGTGACAGTAGGGTCCCCGTCACCAACGAGAGGCAAGCAACCAGAGGAACAAGATCTGCTTTCTGCTGAAAAAAAATTACACTAAACTTTCATCTTTTGAAGAAAGACTGCTGCTATGTAGTGTTAAGACTGTGCTATTTTGCACTTCCTATTATAACTGATGGGATCAACCGAGGAATTTGACAGAGTTGCAACAATCAACTCTGTGGGAAATTCCAAACCTATGGAGGATACAGATAAGCAGCCCAAGACCTTGCTCCTGTGGTTATGGAAGAGACCCAGTGGGGCCAGATCAGCCCTCTCTTTAGAGACACAGGCACCCCGAACCCTAAATTCCTTGGCAGCTTTTGTTTTACTTCCCTTTTCAGCCTCATGTCTCATGACTGCCCTGCACTCTCCCTCTGCTCCAGGCAAACACATCTTTGCTTTCTCACTTTACCACCTGCAGTGTAGCTGCCCACACCTTTGCACTCTATAGCCCTTTCAAAGTCTTCCTCTTGTAGGTGAAAACAATTTCTCCCTTCTCAAAATTTGCATAACCAACTATTCATACTTCTCTCAGCACTTCACACTTTCTATCCCGTGCTGGATACACATCATACATCCTCTTCTAGTCTATAAGCTCCTGGAGGGTGACAGGAATGTCACCCTAGTTTATATTCCAGATCACACTTAATATTGGAGCCTATACTGCTCCCATACAGAGAGAGAGGAGTGCTCTTCCTGAGGCATTTCCTTTCTGAGATGATTGTGAGGATGATGGTTTGGTGGGATCAGAAGGGAGCAGGCAAACATTTACTTATTTCTTTCTGTTCTTACAATACTAGCCAATGGCTCACGGGAACACAGATTGAGTTGTTAACTCTGTGGAATGCCTGGAATTTATGGCAAATCCAGAATCCGGAATTAATTGAATAAAAGGGTAAGAGGCAATGCAATAGTTTCTTTTTCATCAATGACAGGAGTCCCAAAACAAATAAAATGGTAAAATACACTATTAATCTTTTTACGGCCTTCGCCAACACCGCCCTGCTGTAAGCTGAGGACTGAGAAGGGTGATTGCCTTGCTCTAAGCTGGACAACCTGTCTACCTTATTTGTTGCCTACAGAATTTAATCACCAGCTCCCCAGAATTATGCCATCCCCCCTCCTTCACAGGGTGCTTGCTCCATTCTCTGCTGCCTTAAATCTAATCGGCATCAGGATGTTTAGCTACTAGCCCATGGTTATGTGTTACTTAAAAAGTCCAGGGAACTTCTTGATGCCAGGTTATCTTACAGAGATGTAGCACATTTTAAAACTCCACAGTACATGTAAAATCCAAGTCAAAATGTTTTGCCATAAAAGAAAACTCCAACACAGAAACGTTGCGTAGAATGGTGACTGCCAGGGCTAGGAGGGTTAAAGAATTGGGGAGATTTTGATCAAGGATACAAAGTTTCAACGATATAGGAGGAATTAGTTCTGGAGATCTAAAGGACAGCAATGTGACTATAGTTAACAATATTGTACTGTATACTTGAAATCTGCTTAGCGAAGGCGATGTCATGTCGATTAGCTTGATCATGGCAGTCATTTCACAATGTGTATGCATTAGCAAAACATTCTGCTGTGTACCTTACTTATACACAGCTTTTATTTGTCAATTTTACCTTAGTACATCTGGAAAAAATAAAAATAAGTAAAATCTAATATGGAAAGAAAATTCTAAGTGTATCTACGCCAGTTATTCACAGTTTGAGCTTGAACAGTAGTAAAAAGACAACCCCGCTCCTTGCCATGGACTGGACTTACCTCTTTGGTAACAGTAGGAAGCAGCAATGCTAAGTCACAATACTTCAAAGCATTCTGCTTATCATCAAGATCAACATAACACTGGAAATGAAAAATAATCCATATTAAAGGGAATCACACTTTTATGTAATGGATTCACCGTGATCTTAAAAGAGTCGTTTTCATTACCTTTGCCAAGAACAGGTAATTGGCATTAGAATAACCAGGGTGTAGGTCTTCAGCCTGATGTAAGAGAAGAGACAGGAGAATAACAGGACAATGTTAAAACAGTAACAGTAACTACAGGGAAGAGAGTGCCATTCAATAAATCAGATATTATTAACCAAACTTCCCTGAGAATTTAGGTTGGCTGTTTCACATTTGAATCATTTTATCAATGTCAGTATCTCCTGGGTAGAGACATGGCTTTTGCATTTGTTTATCCGTTAAAATAAAATAGATTACTATCCACATAAAGCATACAAAGCAATGAGATACTTCAAGGTTTTGAGATTCCTTTAACATAACCGTTTTCCTCACTTCTCTTTCTCTAACTTTTCTGTTTTTTCCTTTCAAGAACAAAAGCAACTGGTGATATCCTCTCCCCCAGACAAGTCCCATACATTTCAGTCTGTTTAGAAAATGGGAGTACAGCATGAGTGGTACCCCATTGCGAGAGTCTCCGACTAGATCAATATTTGATTTCTTATGATTTCAACACATTTTATAAGAGTAAAATAATATCTGAAGTCCGTCACATCAAGTGCTTTTAAAGGAAAGACAGATCCTTGAAACAATTGGCCCAAGTAGACATAAATGGGTATTACGAAGGTACATTTCTTTTCAAATACTAATATTTTATGTACCAGTTTTATCTCTAGGAAGTGAGAATTCTTTCATGTAGATGGTATTTCTATTAGGGAGATCTTCGTAGAACTTAAGTCAACCTTTGTTTCAAAGCCAGCTTTTGCTGTTGTGAAGGTCTAGGCAGGTAACGATCTCACTTTCCCACTCAGAGGGATGCAGAACCCAAGAGAAAAGGGACATTTTAAAAAATTTATAAAAACATGCTGTTTTTACAAAATACAAATAATCTAGACATTTCCAAAATTAAAAGGTAGACGTCTTTGCTTTATCATTTTCTTTTTTCTTTTCTTTTTTTTTTATTAAATCATAGCTGCGTACATTAGTGCAATCAAGGGGTACAATGTGCTGGTTTCATATACAATCTGAAATGTTTTCTTCAAACTGTTTAACATAGCCTTCATGGCATTTTCTTAGTTATTGTATGAAGACATTTGTATTCTGCATTTAGTAAGTTTGGCCTGTACCCTTCTAAGATGCATATAATTTTATTTTCAATTTCCATCTTATTCCCCAAGGTAACCACTATAAAAAGTTTGACATGCCTCCTACCAGAATGTTTGCCAAGTATAGACATAGCCAAATAAAAAAATAAATAACTGCTTTTGTTAAAAAAAATTAAAAGGGGACATATTGGTCCAATTTTTTTTAAACAAGGTATCATAAACACATATTCCTATTCGCAGACATACATCGATGTCATTGTTCCTAAGAGCTTCACTTCATATTAGAGACATACCATAGTTAAATTAAATAGTCCTCACTGGTCATTTTGATTTATTCTTAATTTTTACTATTACTAATAATGATCAGTGAATAGACTTGCTCCTTTATATGCTTGGGTACATGTGCACTTTTGTTTGTAGAAAAGATTCCTAGAGCTTGAATTGCTGAGTCAAAGGATTTAGATTTTTTAAAGATAAAAAGCAATGAAGGGGAATCCAAGTCAGAGTTCTGAGGAGTCTTCTAACATCTAAGAGAGAACATCCTTGGTACGAGACATTTTATTCTGTACAGAATAAACCAGGTAAGGTTCCAGGAAGAGGAAGATAAAATTTCCTGGGGGAATGGGGGAAGGCTTGGTGGAAGTCTTTAAGACCAAGTAGGTGAACGTTGTCTGGACCTGGAATGGAAACTTCTAGAAAGACAGTAAAGCCATAAACAGTTAAAGGAAGTTGTCCCATTCAGTCCTGGCCAAAGCCCTGAACATCCTGTAGAGGCATCCACAGTGCTGATAGATTCTGATTCTTCTGTTTCTTCTCTCTTCTCTAATCATTTCCATTTCTACACTTCCTGTTTGTTAAGTGAATTGAGTTCAAATTCTGTGAGTTTTTATTGGCAGCTTAGTAGGTGTTAGACACACACTAAGCGATTTACTTGTAGTATTGTATATAATCCTCATAATACCTCTATGAGGTAGGTATTGTCATCTCTATGCTATTTATTAAATTGAGAGAGAGGTTAAAAAACTTGTCCAATGTTAGTCAGCTGGTAACTGATAGAGCTGAGATTTAACCAGGTAATCTGGTTCAAGAATTTGCACTCCTTATATCTATATTAGCGCCATGCTTACCATTTTTTTTTTTTTTGAGACAGGGTCTTGCTATGTTGCCCAGTCTGGTCTCAAACTCTTGGCTTTAAATGATCCTCCCATTTCAGCCTACTGAGCAGCTGGGACAATCAATGAGCCATCCTGCCCAGCCCATTTACCACTTTTGATTTTATTTGTGTTTTATTTCAGGTACTTTTATAGTATTCTGAAAACTTAATCTCCAATTATAACTTTGCCATTATGATGAAATAAGTTTCAAGTTCAGATAACATTTTTGCGAATTCACTTTACTTTTTATAGAGATATTTTGCATGAAAGATACCATGATCCATATACTTATAAAATTTAAAATGAGAGAACTAATGGTCAGTGGTAGAAAAAAGGTGAAGAAATTGGGGTGATCGCAGTCTTAGGCTTCACTCTTATCTTAAATCAAAGCTTTGACTGCCATTGTGTAAAATTAAATTAAGTTCCTGAGATCTTAATTTCCTTTTTATACAACAAAAAAGGTCATATTAAATACAAAATGTGTGGCCCCTGTGTTTTAATTTCATGTACTTTTTTCTGTAGGGCTTGTGCTTGATTTCAGAATACTTAATTTTTTATACAGCTCTCTAGGCAGCCACTGGTCACGGGTCAGAGATGGAAAGTGAAAAGAAATCTATTCTCCATTTTTGATCTTTTGATTTCTAAATCCCCTCTCAGTTCTACAAAATCCAATCCTGAAACACAACACAAATATAATACAAGCATGTACAAGATATCGGACAATACAGTTCAGAGCCTGATTTTCTCTGTCTTTTTATAAATCTGAAATAAGTAGGCTAAAAAGGAAAACACATTTAGTAATTGTAAGATTTTGTAATTGGTCCAGAGAAAGGTGAAAGGGTTAGGTGAACAGGAAGTTGATTATATGGGTGGATATATGATATATTATACATTTACATGTGTGCCTACATACTTACTACTATTCAGAGGTGAATTAATAGAGCAATTATATGTTTTAAGACAGGAATGAAAATACTGATTTGCTCTCATGCCCCCAAAACTTTTCATAAAAGTGTCTGTAACTTGGGAGGTGGCTTTTAAGGTAACTCTTCCTTTTGGCATCTTTTACTCAGTGAAGATTAAACGAGCTCTCTGTTAGGCTAACCAGGAGTAACTGGAGCAAGTCTAACAATCAGAGCACAACTGTTTCTGCACATGCTCACGTGACTTGGAAAACTACTCTTGGATTTGTAACAAAGGCTGCTGTATCGAAACTTTCATCTAGGCTGCTGAGTTATTTTTTATAAGTAGGTGACTATTCCTAGGACCAAGGGTATAGCAGCTACTCTAAGATGTTTACATTTAAAACATAACTGGTGGCCTGGCGTGGTAGCTCACCCCTATAATCCTAGTACTCTGGGAGGCAAGGTGAGAGGATCATTTGAGGTAAGTTTGAAACTAGCCTGAGGGAGAGCAAGACCCTATTTCTACAAAAAATGGAAAAATTAGCTGGGCATGGTGGTGGGCACCTGTGATCCCAGCTACTTCTGTGGCGAGAAGATAGCTTGAGCCCAGGAGTTTGAGGTTTCAGTGAGCTATTAATATGATGATAATGCCCTGCCCTCTAGCTGCAACAGAGCAACAGAGTGAGACTGTTTCAAAAACAAATAAACAAAATCTGAATTATAAGAGACTTAAAATAGAACATGCCAAAAGTAGGATTACAAATGGGCTTCTCATGGGTAACAAGGGTACCAGGTACAGGTCCAGATGGTAGCTTATTGAACATTAAAATAACAAATAGACAAAATGTACCTTAAGGAAATTTTTCAAAGCTTCTTGTACAGTTGAAGATGGTATTTTTCCAAATAGAGTAGCAGCCATTTTTTTCTCAATCCAGCTTAGTTTTGATACCTACAAATACAGAGTATCAAGAACATCATTCTTAGAAAGTTATTCACCTTTAGAATGGATAGTTTCTCCCCAGTTAGTGTGTGTATGTATATACGTATGTATGTGCATACGAATATAACATATACAAATATAAATATATATCCATAAATAATATACAGGAGATATCACTCTTATGATACTAATATTAAAGTTTTGTCTTTCTTTTCACAATTCTAAGAAACCATGAGTTCCAGAAGTACTGGTTCCAAAACTAATTTGAAATGCTCTTGCTAAAATTTGTATCCAATCAAAGAAAAAGGAGTGGATGGGGAATAATGCT
The DNA here is from genome assembly GCA_963574655.1 of Perodicticus potto. Taxonomy (NCBI): domain Eukaryota; kingdom Metazoa; phylum Chordata; class Mammalia; order Primates; family Lorisidae; genus Perodicticus; species Perodicticus potto. Next base: position 10,648 of record CAUYRH010061403.1, on the reverse strand, counting down.
GATCTTGTCTGTTCCTCTGATTTGAGATTTTAAAATGACTGCAGAGTATTTCTTTGAATGGCATATCATAGTTACAGGACCCTGTCTTTTTTTTTTTGTAGAGACAGAGTCTCACTTTATCACCCTCAATAGAGTGCTGTGGTGTCACACATCTCACAGCAACCTCCAACTCCTGGGTTTAGGCGATTATCTTTCCTCAGCCTCCCGAGTAGCTGGGACTACAGGTGCCTATCACAATGTTCGGCTATTTTTGTGTTGCCGTTTGGCAGGGGCTGGGTTTAAACCCGCCGCCCTTGGTATATGGGGCCGGCACCCTACTCACTGAGCCATAGGCGTCGCCCTACAGGACCCTGTCTTCACTCTCTTCCTCCCTGCCCTACCAATCAACCTCCCAACACAGAAGCAGCACCTCAGAAATGTAAATAGAACACGGATCCTCAACCCAGTGGGAGTGTAAGGAGGGCCTGGTACCCATATTTACAATCCAGAAGATTTTTTAACCAATAACCATTAAAACTAAATTTCCTATTGCCACTTGCTTTTTGCTTATTTTTAAAATGTTGTCATTTTTTCTCCAAATATATTAGATGTTTATTCTAAAAGATTAGACTGGTTCATAAATGAATACTTAATAGTAACTGTAATGATGCAGTTAATGCTCTTCCCAATCCCATGAAGCATCTTCCTTCTCAGACTCATGTTCTAGATTTCTAGGTAGCCATCATCTATTCTTTTTAAAAAGATGGTTTCCTTATTTTTCTATATACTTTTACTTATTGATATGCTTATTTTTTGCTTTGTTTTGAATTTTATAAAATTATATCATATTATTTACTTCCTTGTATGACTTTGTTTGTTTCTTTTCTACTTTACATACAGTTCTAAGATTTTATCCAGGATAATGAATATAACTGAAGTTCAGTCATTTAAATAACTGAAATATCCCGTCATTTAAACATACAGCAACAATTCTTTTCTCTTTTGTCAACAGAGAAATGGTTGTTTCAAATTCTCAACAGAGAATTTTTTGTTTACTATTATTAAATGTAATTTTTACATATGCTTACTTTACGTATTTCTTGGGTGTTATGTATTCTTAAAATCAGTTTTATTGAAGTATAATCTATGTAAAATAAAATTTCATCCATTAGAGGTATATAGTTCAATGGTTGACCCAACAATTGGGTCTTTTCTATTTTTTTGCTCTTCTGAACAAGGCTGCAGTAGGCATTCTTGTACATGCTTGTTGGAGCACATTTGAGAGGGTTTCTGTAGGGTAAGCACCACTGTGTATCAGAAGTAATCAAATTTAAAAGATAGTACTCATTTGTTTCCAGTGGTTATGCTGATTTGTGTCCAAAATAATGTTTGCTTCTTGTTGCTCCATATCCTTGCAACATCTCATTCTGATATTTTAAAATTGTATCAAATGAATAGGAATAAAATGGCATCCTACTTGGGCTTTCATTATCATTGTCTATGATTTAAAAAAAATTCAATGTGATCTAATTGGATTATGGTCAGAAAAACTATATGATCTCAATTATTTGAAATTTATTAACACTTCATTCATCCCCTCATACACAGTCCATTTTATTAATAGTAAACATTGAGCATATGCTTAAAAATATATATTCTCCAAAGACTGGGTACATGTTTTCACATTTGTTTATTAGATCAAGCTTATTTAAATGTGAGGTTCCAATGTTTTCCATGCTTATTAACACTTTTTTTGGTCTCCTGTTTTATTAATTACCAAAGAGGTGAGTAATAATCTACCAGTATGTGGTGGGTCTGTACCTTTATCCTTGTATTTTGGTTACTTTTTTAAAATAGTTTTGAGGCTGTTATTAGTTTACATACTCCTAGAGAATCGAACAGTTTATTATTATATAGTTACCCTTTTAATCTCTAAGATACCTTTGACTTAAAATTGACATATATTCCAAGTATGTGTAGGCCCCTCTTATCCATGGAATATATGTTCCAAGATCTCCAGCAGATGCTTAAAATCACAGACTAAAACCAAAGCCTACAAGGTAGGACAATTAAGTTTATAAACTCATCCTAGAGAAAATGCTACATACCTCATTGTTGAATATCATACTTTGGAACTCTTTTTCTGGAATGGCCATCAGAGCTGTCATCATACGAAGGTCTGACAAGTTCACAAACTTATCCTAGAAAAAGTGCTTTGAAGGGTGGACTAGGTGTTTGTATTGGTGCATAGCTTCCCAAGGGGAGTACTTTGAAGGTGATTGCCATGATATTCAGCAAGGAGGTATGCAGCACTTTTTCTAGGATGAGTTTGTGAACTTAATTGTCCAACCTTGTGTATATATTATGTTTTTTCAGTCTAGTAAGCTAGATGGCTCCTAAGTGTACTACATGGATATGCTAGACAAAGGGATGATTCACATCCTAGGAGGAACAGAGCAGCATGATGAGAGCTTTTTATCATACTACTCAGAATGGTGTACAAGTTAAAACTTATAAACGGAGTGTTTCTGGAATATTCTACTTAATATTTTTGTACCATTGTTGACCGTGGATAACTGAAAGTGCTGAAAGTAAAACTGTGGACAAGGGGAGAACTACTGTGTGTATGTATCAATTTTATTTTGGTTACTATTTTTTGTTTACTATTATTAGATGTAATTTTTATATATGCTTACTTTATATGTTTCTTGGTCATTATGTATTCTTAAAATCAGTTTTATTGAAGTATATTCTATGTAAAACAAAATTTCATCCATTAGAGGTATATAGTTCAATGAGCTTTGATAAATGCATACAATTCTGTCATTACCACAACAATCAACACATAGTACATTTTCATCAGCCTAAAAAGTTCTCCCGTGCCTGTTTGCTATCATTCTCCTTATCCAACACTGATGAAAGAAATCCTAGATGACACAAACCGATGGGAAAACATCTCATCCTCATGAACTGGAAGAATCCACACTGTTAAAATGACCACACTGCCCAAAGCAATCGAATACCTTCAGTGCAATTCCTATAAAAATACCAACATCATTTTTCATAGAATTAGAAAAAGCGATCCTAAAATTCACATGGAACTGAAAAAGAACCCTAATAGCCAAAGCAATCCTAGGTAAAAAGAACACAACTGGAGGCATCACATAACCTTACTTAAAATTATGCTCTAAGGCAACAAGTAACCCAAATAGCATGGTACTGCTATTAAAAACAGACACACAGGGCGGTGCCTGTGGCTCAATGAGTATGGCGCTGGCTCCATATGCTGGAGGTGGGGGGTTCAAACCCAACCCCGGCCAAAAACTGCAAAAAACCAAAAAAACCAGACACACAGATTAAAGACAGAATAGAGAACCTAGAAATAAAGCCATATACTTACAACCGACTGATCTTTTACAAAGCAGACAAAACATACACTGGGGAAAGGACCAGGTATTCCATAAATGGTGCTAGGAAAATAGGATAATCATATGCAGAAGAATAACACTGTATCTCTAGTTTTCACCATGTACAAAAATTAACTGAAAATGAATTAAAGACTTAGATGTAAGACTTTAAATCCTAAAAGTTTAGAAGAAAATATAGAAAAAAATCTTTTGGACTTTGGCCTAGCTAAGAATTTATGGCTAAGACCACAAAAGCAAATGCAATAAAAACAAAGGAAATAATCAATAAAGTAAATAGACAGCCTATAGAGTAGGATAAAATATTTGCAATCTAGGCATCTGATGAAGTACTAATACCTAGAATCTACAAGGAGCTCAAACAATTCAGCAAGAAAAAAACAAATAATGCCATGTGAAAGTGGACAAACAACATGAATAGACATTTTCCAAAAGAAGACATACAAATGGCCTACAAACATAAAGAAAATGGTCAACATTACTAATCATCAGAGAAATGCAACTTAAAATCACAATGAGGTACCATTTTGAATGGTACCATCAGAATGGCCATGATTAAGAAGTCAAAAACCACTAGATGTTGGCATAGATGTGGTAAAAAGGGAAAACTTATACACTGTTTGGTGGAATGTAAATTAGTAACTTCTACAGAGATCAGCATGGAGATTTCTCAAAGAACTAAAAGTTGATCTACCATTTGATCCAGCAATCCCACTACTGGGTATCTACTCAAAGGCAAAGAAGTCATTGTATCAAAATGACAACTACATGCTCATGTTAATGGCACCACTATTCACAAAGATATGGAATCAACCAATGAGTGAATAAAAAAAATGTGGCATATATAGAGAGGATGCCAAAAAATGCATACACATTTTAAGAACGGAGAAAACTGTATTAAGTTTGTAATATTCAAGTCATATTTGATTTCTGCAATTATAAGATGTGTTCAATGTGATTTGTATTCATCTTTTATTATTGGTATATATTGAGTATTACAAGTTTAGTACATTTTTCCCTTTCTTTAAATGTATACCTTTTTTTTGGTAATCTCAGTATATAAACATATACACCATGGAATACCATAAAAAAGAATAAAATGATATCTTTTTTTAACATAGCACATTTCAATATAAAAACAAATATTCAGTATCTTAAACATAGCATTTTCTTCAGAAAGTCTAGACCAGCGGTTCTCAACCTATGGGTCGCGACCCCTTTTGACTGTATTAACGGTTCACGGCATTAGGAAGGTTGAGAACCACTAGTCTAGAGCAATGGCTCACTTATTTCCATAAGAGTTCAACATTACGAATTGAAAACAGCTGAGCTTTCAGATGAAGTGGATTTCCACTTGATTAAAGCATTCAAGATTTCTCAGATGTTAATACAGAGTCAAAATCAGTAGACAAAACTCTGCAAACTGCTTGTGCCTGTTCCAGGCTGTTGCACTGATAAACCCACAGGCTGTATTCATCATTGCTTGTGTCCGTGGTCTTCAGAGCCAACAAGCTTTTTCCTGCCCGCTGACCATCATCATAACACATCCAGATGATTAAATATAGAGCATGCCTGTGCAAGACATCATACTGATCTGATGCTGATACTTTTATACCATACTTGGAAACTCTCATAATAAATTCTTCCTCCAGAGGAACAAAAGGCAACTTTCCATCTTGCTGGGCAACATCTATGTAATTTATCAGGTCCAGTGGTCCTTCCAGACCTTTTCCCTCACCAGTTTCAGCTTCTCAATGGCACCCACATATTTTATTCAAAATTCTGCACAGTTATCTGAATTACGGTTGCTTTGTCCTGAGCTTTTGGTAGCATCTGTATCAAGGCTGGCCATGGTGCTGGATCATGAAAGATCCCCAAGGCAAGAATCTACAGACTTGCTCTTAGTACTGATCTCACTACTTTGGGAACTGCTATTACTATGTCGCTTTTTGCCTTTCGAAACATTTTTCACCATCGCTTGATCCAGGAAAGATCTTGACAAAAATGAACACTATTTTATTGTCTTCCAAGATTTCACAGTCAGCAGTCTGCACAGAGAGGTTTTCTTCATTCTGATATGGTCAATTTTTTCAGAGAAACAATGTATCTCATGGCCACCAGCACATCCCTGGGGCTGCCTGGGCTTCAGGGAGAGTTGGAGAGCCCCAGACTCTGGAGTCCGGGCACCTAGCCTAGTCCCTTACTCTAGTCCCAGATTTTCCTGAAATAATGTCTTCTACAGCAACTTGGATGGAACTGGCAGCTATTATTCTAAGGGAAGTGACTCAGGGATAGAAAAGCAAATACCATGTGTTCTCATAAGTGGGAGCTAAGCTATGGTTATACATGGTCATACAGAGTGGAATAGTAGACATTGGAAACTCCAAAGGTGGAAAGGTGAAGAGGAATAAAAAATTACACATTGGGTACAATGTACACAATTCAGGTAATGGGTACACTAAAAGCCAGATGTCACGGCTATCCAGGTAGCAAAACTGCACTTGTACGCCCTAGAATATTGAAATATAAAGAAATATTTAAAATTAAAAAAAATTCTTATCCCATTCCTAGTTCCAACTGCTGAGCTATGATTATAATTTGTCTTTTCTAGAATTTCCCATCAATGGAATTATGCATTATGTAGTCTTTATTAACTTAATTGGCATAATGCTCTGAAGAGTCATATGTGTTGTTATACTGCTGAAGTTGCTGTGAACATTTGTGTACCGGTCTTTGTGTGAACATTTACTTTCATTTCTCTTGGTAAATGCCTAGGAACTGATGTATCATTTATTCATCCATGTATTTATTTATTATTTATATATTTCCATCAAAATATATGAGAGTTTCAATTGTGCCATATCCTTGCCAGCACTTGGTAGTGTCAGTCTGCTTAATTTTTAGCTCTTCTAGTGAGTACGTAGTGGTCTTTCTCTAATGACTAATGATGCTGAATATTTTCTCATCATATGCTTACTTGCCACTCTGAGACCTTCTTTTGTGACATGATCTATCTGAAATTTTATCTGGAAAACAGTCACATACAGGGTGGCCATAAATTTGTGTGCAATTTAAAATAGACAATTACTTTAAAATTTATGGCCACCCTGTATATGTGGAAACACTTTCAGTTTTCTCCTTTTCAATTCTTGGTCAGTATTGGACAGAATGTTGTAACTGATAAAGGTAATGTTATAAAATGTGCCCAACAGCCCTAGAGTATGAGAAAGGCTCCTTTGATCCATTTGCAAATTCTAGTTTGTCTTGTTGCACAGATAAAACCAACAGTTTATTTTCAGAAAGCAGCTCTGAACTATGCTCATGCTTCTCATCCATTTTTCCTCCCTTCGAACTCCTCTTATTGAAAAAAATACTTTATATATAGCTGCTTAGTATTCTGTATCCTACATTTCCAAAATCTGAAATGTTTTAAGGTCTACTGCTGTTCTTCATTTCTGTTGCTTGTGATTCCTATTGGCTTGTCTCTCTGTATATTCTACAATTTTTGACTGTGAACTCATCATTGTTGAGACACTTTCTGAGAAAGTATTACAAGGCATATATAAAGGTAAATTCCTCTAGGAAGGATTAGTATTTGCTGCTGCCATTGGCACAGGGCATGAAGATCAGGGTCCATTTTGAATTAAAATTTCTTTCTTGGGTTTTAAAGCCTAAACAAAAAGGTCTGCCTTTAAGCCCTGGCCACTTGTGAGACTGAGTCAATGTCCTCTAAAACTTGGGAGTTTCCCCCCATTACCTTCATCTTCCACATTGTCAAGGCTGAGAATGAATTTTAGTTTCTGTAAGCTTCTGTTGAGTCAGTTTCATTGCCCCCTGGGCACAGCACTTTTTGTGCTATATTGTGGTAGCCGTCAAGCTGCTCCCTGCTCTGCTCAGGTCAGCAGTCTACCAACCCCAATAAAAGTCTATGTACTAAGCTCTAGGTTACCAGGCTTAGTATCAATATATCAATAAATGTCTCTGCTTGTCCGGTGGCTTTGAGGCTGCTTTACCAGTCCTTAGAACTGATGTTTTTTGCTGTTTTCTGACCTCTGGCTGTTCCCCTTATATTTTTCCTCTGATTTTTCCTCCGGTTTTCCCACTGATTTGATTAGAAACACACACTTGTACATACTTTATGATATTTTGTGGTCAAAAAATTTTGAGTTCTCAAAAAAAAATTTTTTTTTGAGTTCTCTAGTCTGCATATGCTGGAAACATTCTCTATACTTTTGTTCATTCCTGCCTTAATACCGTGGTGAAAGGTGATTCCCTTGCCAGAATGCATTCCAACTTCCTCTTGCACAATTCATATTTAACAGTTGTACTTATAATGTGTAGGTAATAGAACATACTAGTTAAGAGCAAATAGTTTGAAAACAAACTGCCTATGTTTAAATCCTATTCTACCACTCACTAGTTAAGTGACCCTGGGCTTCACGTTATAAGATTGTTGAAAGAGTTGAGTGAACTACCATATATGAAATGTTTACTGCCATGTAAAATGTTTACAAGAGTCACATACATATTAGTCGTTAGTACTGTCTTTCTCTGGTCTTTGTTTTTTGTCCTTTTTCTCTAGTTTTAGTTAATCAATTATTTAACCAACAAATACTCGTGGAGAAGCTTATTTTGGGTGTAAGGAACAGAGCTGAAAAGAATACTAAGAAATGTAAAAATGTGGATTCTTTCTTCAAGGATCTCTCAGATAACATGGGATCAACAAAAAGCAAACAAAAAGTAAAAAAATGTGAGTTGTTACAAGGTAGTACAATCTTAGCAAATGAAAAGTATAGTTAACAGTGCAGTATTTCAAAGAATGAAGACAACACTGTATTTTACATTAAGGATATCATTAAAAATCTGAGGGCTGTGATACTCTATTGTGTGACTTAGGAATCTCATAACCAGCTTATAGTGGGAAAAACTGATGATAGACCTTTTCTTCTTTTTCCTTATGAAAATATAAGTTCCCTTCCTATGGGACCCTATACATGTATAAAAAGTATGAATTTTGGAATTAAATTTGAATTTCAAAGCTGGTTATTTCACTGACTAATTAAATGGAATTTGGGGAAGGTTAACATTATGCTCAGATTCTTCATCTTTAAAACTGGTGTAATTGCTGGGCGCGGTGGCTCCCACCTGCAATCCAAGCACTTTGGGAGGTAAAAGGGGGGGAGGATCCCTTGAAGCCAGGAATTCAAGACCAGCTTAAGCAAGGGTGAGATTCCTTCTTTACAAAAACTGGAAAAAATTAGTGGGCATGGTTGGCACACACCTGTAATTCCAGCTACTTGGGAGGCTGACCCCAGGAAGTTGAGGTTGCAGTGAGCTATGATGATGCCACTGCACTCTAACCCATGCAAGAGAGCAAGACTTTGTTTCAAAACAAAACAAAAGAACTGGTGTAACAATATGTGCTTTACAGGACTATTTTAAGGATTAAATGTGACAAGAAACACAAAGTATATAATACGTATTTGGCAATTTGGCATATAGCAGGTTTTCAATCAAAGTAAATTCTCTTCTTCACCTCTTTCTATCTCAATAAAAGTTACCTCTTTTCTCATTCATAAAAAGCATTTCTAGCCAGACACAGTGGCTCACTCTTGTAATCCTAGCACTCTGGGAGGCTGAAGCAGGTGGATTTCTTGAGCTCAGGAGTTCAAGATCATTCTGAGCAAAATGAGACTCCATCTCTACAAAAACTAGAAAAACTAGCTGAGCGTTGTGGATACGACTGAAGTCCCAGCTATTTGAGAGGCTGAGGCAAGAGGATTGCTTGAGCCCAAGAGTCTGAAGTTGCTGTGAGCTATGATGCCACTGTACTCTACTGAGGGTGACAAAGTGAGACCCTGTCTCAAAAAAACAAAAACCAAAAAAACCCCCAAACCAAATAGTGTTCCTTTTTATGGCAGGTTTTTCATGTATTTGTAAGATATATTTTCACATTCTGTTACTCTTCTATAAATTAATAGTGTTATTTAAGACACTGGGTCTTAGGCTGACCAGCTGCCTTTATTTAAATTATTTCTATATGTCTCCTCTCCCTCCTCAATAAAGTTCCTTGAGGATAAGGACAGGGTTTTATTCATCTTCTGGCCAGTTAGTCGACATATAATTTATGCTCAATAGGCACTGTTGTATGAAAAGAAGTCCTCCCACAGACCCATGAATAGTTTACTTATACAGAGGGCATGTGTGTGGAAGATGATCCCAACCAGGACAGTCACAAAGGGACACAGTGTGACTACGGCAAGGGGAAATGGAAAGGCAAGAATAAAAATTGTATATTATAGATACTGCATTTAATACATAGATATATATGAATTATAAGTTTATAAATTATAGAATGTATCACTATAATTTTAAAAATATGTTTAAATTATAAATCACACAGAATTATAAAATATGTATATGATACATTCATATAAAACATATATTGATACAATAATTCTCCCTAGAGAAGGTACTAGCTAAAAATAAAGGCATAAACAAGTCATTGAAAATGCATCATGTGATCATAGTATATTCAAATAAGATTTATAAATAAAGGCATTCAACTTACAGTATAACAGTATCTTCCCTTGAGGTAATACAGGAAGGGTTCTTCAGGTAAAAGTTGGATTGCTATTTCTAGATGCTCCTGAAAGAAACATACAAAGGAAAAGTCATCTCCCAAGTTTCAGATGTTGTTGGTTGAAACCATGCCAAAGGCTAATAAATTCTAAGGTGGTTTTGAAATGTTGTCTCAGTCCCCACCCCATCCCTATCGTCAATACAATACAATCATTGTTATCAATAATTCAATTATCAAAAAGGATTGGTTGCCTCTCAACTTATGAATGGATTAATAAAGTGTGGTGTATACCATGGAATACTATTCAACCATAAAAAGATGGAGACTTTGTGTCTTTGGTATTTACCTGGATGGATTTAGAAAACATTCTCCTAAGTAAAGTATCTCAAGAATGGAAAAGCATGTACACAATGCTATTGTTGAAACTAGTAGATCAACAACCACAGGACCACAGGAGAGAAAAACACAATTAAATTAAACACAGGAAGGGGAGAAAGGAAAGAGGATTGGTAAGCTCCCACCTAATAGGTCCAATGTAGGGGTGTATGGTACACCTCCTGGCTGAAGGAATCACCTGCAACTTGGACATTACCTTACAAACACAAACAATGTAACCTAATTGTATGTACTGTCATGTTGATCCTAAATTAAAAAAAAAAAA
>CAUYRH010061402.1:0-13537 GCA_963574655.1 Perodicticus potto | reverse complement strand
TAAGCAAAAATAAGAATCCCCTTAATCTCATCATTAGAGAAAACCATAGCTATGTTTTGCTAAATATTGTTAGAACATTTTCCTTCTATGTGTATGTGTGTGCATGACATGTACAATTTCTTTCTTTTTTTTTTTTTTTTTGAGACAGAGCCTCAAGCTGTCACTCTGGATAGAGTTTTGTGGCATTACAGCTCACAGCAACCTCCAATTCCCGGGCTCAAGCGAGTCTCTTGCCACTGCCTCCCAAGTAGCTGGGACTACAGGCGCCCGCCACAACGCCCGGCCATTTTTTGGTTGCAGCCGTCATTGTTGTTTGGCCGGCCGGGCTGGATTAGAACCCGCCAGCTCAGGTGTACGTGGCTGGCACCTTAGCCCGTTGAGCCACAGGCGCTGAGCCATACAATTTATTTCAACAGAAATGAGAGCATATTGTTTTGTCCCCTGTTACTTTTTTTATTTTTTGCAGTTTTTTTTTTTTTTTTTTGGCCCCGGGCTGGGTTTGAACCCACCACCTCTGGCATATGGGGCCATCACCCTATTCCTTTGAGCCACAGGCACCGCCTGACTGTTACTTTTTTAAAAATTTGATATATAAGTCATACCTTTTGGACTTAGTAGTTTATATAATAGTTGCCTTGGTTATGGGTCTATGCCTGGAAACTTATAAAGTCTCCCTTTATTCTAAGAAAAAAAAAACATTCTTTATAACAATGAATGTGATTCTAAGTGTTTTGAACTGACTGGGGAAATAAACTATATCTATAAGTTGTAGTAATAATACTACCAGAACTTATAAATGCTGACCATGTGCTAAGCACTGTTCCCACGGCTTTAAGGAAGTTTACTTATTTAACTCTTATAACAATTTTATGAGGTAGAAACTGTTATCCCAATGTAGTGGGTGAAAAAGGGAGGCACAGAGAGGTTAAGTAACTTGCCTAAGGTTACACAGCAAGTGAATGGTAAGACCAGTTTTCGGATACAAACAGAATGGTTCTGAAATCTGTGTTTTTTGTGATACTATATTGCCTTTTATATGATTTAATACCTACATAGATGGATGGATAGATTTGGGAGGGTAGAACTTTAAGCATTGTAATATATTGGAATTTTCCTATGAAATTCTCAAAATACTGGAATCATCTAGAATCATTTTACTGAAATCTTGACCACAGGCAGAAGAGAATAAATGACATCATGAGATCTCAACAAACTGTCCTTTTTCATGTTGTTTAATATCTGGCTGCAATTAACTAACTGGACTGAGTTTATTTTTGTTTTGTCCTTTTCAGTTGAGGGAAGGGATAGTTGAACAACTGTGTTGTAAATGTACCAACATTAATTTTTATGGGCTAATACTTTTTTCAAAGCATTATAACAAGTTGAAGCAGTTGTTCATGAATTATATTCCATTTTGACTATAAAAATATCTTTTTTTCATGACCATTACATCCTGAATCCTCGAGAGGAAGTCTTTAAAGCAGTTTTTTAACCAGGCTGGAGGGGCGGAGCTTCAGTCCTTGATGAATGGGCTGGTTGTCAGCTTCTAGTATCCTACAGAAGAGAAAAAAAAAGTGGTTGTGGGCATTATCAAAGCGATTGGCCACCTGCAAATATCTGAGTTCAAATAATTGAAGCATTTCCTTTTATTCCCCATGAACATCATTCATATCATAATTCAGCATATATTTTGAGAAAAATTTACTAGTAAGAAGATGAGAAGCAAAATCTATCAAAAAGCTTCCTGATCACACAGATAAAAAAAAATTCTTGACTCCATTTATTGACCGCATATTCAGGCTTAAATTATTGTGAGTAAAGTATTTGTCTTTTTCCTATATCACCTTCCTAGGCTGACAGCTAATGATGCTTCCAACAGGGGGTGAAACACTCACCTGAAAATGAAAACAAAATCTAATGTCCTGAATCCCTTCTATCCAGGCTTAAGTAATAATTTTAGGTACTTGATCAACAGTATTAACTCATATAAGCTGTTGGGATGTTGCTTAAAACAAAACATCTGTTTTGCAGATATTCTGCTTCTGTGGCCTTTGCTTGGAAGAATGAAGTTTGTAGAAGGACTTCTGCAAAATGAACATCAGGACATTTACATGATTTAGACTAGAGGGGGAAGGGAGCAGGAAAATTCAGCCCTGAACCAAGCTGACTTCATTTTTTATATTTGGATAAAAAAAATTCTACCTCAGAATATCTAGTTTATAGAACTGGAAACTTTAGAATTTCAGATCTAATTGTGCTTTTTAATTTGAAATATAAAATTAATCTGTTCAGAATTAAACATATGTGGGTTTTATTTTGTTTTGGGTTTTTTTGTCATATTCTGAATCATTCAGTTTCCAGGCTTGGGAAGAAATATTTTTGGAGAAGAATCCAATGAGTTTACTAATGACTTGGGTGAGTATAAGAACCTGAATGTGTTGTGTAACTTAATTATCATAAGATATTCCACTCTCCAATTTATACCATGAAAGAGATGGATGCTTGGAAGCCTCTTAATATAAACAGTATATTTGAATGTTAAGGTGCATTCAGTTTCTACCTCAGAATATCAGACCATTTAACTTAGAGAGGTAGAGAAATGTGCTGTGTTAGAATAATTTAGTTGAGTCCATGTATCATTTTAGATATCAATCTGTAGATTTAGATAAGATTTTATAACTTAATCTTTCGGAAAATTGCATGCCCCTTTGGAACTAATGTAAGTTATCAGTGCCCAAGGATGTACATCTACACAATTGTGCAGACAATTTCAGATCCTAGCTTTAAACCCATTCGTGGACTCCCTGGTGAGCCCGTGGTCCTTGGCTAAGAGTATAGAGCAGGCCCTAGCCAAGACAGATACTGTGTGATCTTGAGCAAACCCCTCATCATTTCCCTGGGTCTCAGAACCTCTCCAAAGTACTTGGGCTAACTAAAAGATTCCATTTAGTGCCAAGTTTTAAGTCTTATTTAGTTTCCCATGGGCATATTCTCCTTGCATGGACCTTCATATTCCATTGTGGTTATAGAAGAAATTATCACAATTTCCATCTGATTCTTTTCAGAAAAACACTATTTTTTTAGTTTGTATTTTTCATTTGTTTAATGGTAGAGGATTAAAATAGTGAATGGTAAACACTGATCATACAACAGATAATTAAATATCTAGAGGCACATTCACCAAAAAAAAAAAATGATTTTCTAGACTGAATTGTTTAGTCTTCTTCATTAGCTAGTTATGCTAGTTTTATGACACTTAGTAAGAAGGAAGGAAATCTCATTTAAACTTCTAAAAGTTTTAAAAAAACAAAACTCTGATTGACACATAAAAAATCCTACATTTGAGCCAGGCAGGGATTGGTCGTGTCTGCAATCCTAGTGCTCTGGGAGGCCAAGGTGGGAGGATTGCTTGAAGCCAGGAGTTCAAAACCAGCCTGAGCAACAGCGAGACCACCATCTATACAAAAAATAGAAAAACCAGTTTGTCATGGTGGTCCCTCCCGATAGTCCCACTTAGGAGGCAGATGTAGGAAGATTCTTTGAGCCCAGCAGTTTGATGTTCTGTGAGCTAGGCTGACACCATGGCTCTCCAGCCTGGGTGACAGAGCAAAACCCTGTCTCAAAAAAAATTCTACGTTTGATTACTCAGACAGTTATTTTAATACTTCATTTATCTAGAATTAAAGCGGCAAACAGTATTCCACATCCATTTTCCTGTTTGTTGAAAGGGCAGAGAATAATCGTGGAGAGAAGAGGGGAGATGACATCTGATGTCTGTGCAAGCAGGACAGATCATAGGAAGGAGGTGGATTGCATTTCCCTCCTGATGGGAAGTCACTAGCACATTTTAAGCAAAGGAGTGATATGATTTGCTGCTTTGAATGATCCCAAGATTTTTGCTGAGCCCAAAGTAGATGTTGAACAGACATCATTAGCATTATTATAATTATAATCAGGCACAAACTGGTTGACCTATGTGTATTAAGTCAAAAGGCAAAATAAGTAAATAAAAGTTAATGATCAAGGATTCAGGGATTCTTAACTGGTCTATGTATCTCTTAAATTGGATATGAAATGGTGCCCATATGGACATTTTTCTGGGGAGGTCGTTTGACTCCTGGAACCCATCCTCACTGTTCAGATTACACGTGTGCGTGGACACTGGGCATCTGTGATTTTTATGAAATCCTTCAGGTGATTCTGGCAGTCAGCAGGTTTAGGAACCACGGGTGTGGAGATATTACCCTCACCTAATCTAGGTGCATAGCTTCTGATGTTCTCTGTTATCTCCCTGTTCTTTCTCCATCGAAACTCTTGAAATATAATAGCTTTTAGTTTGTATTTACTCTAGGGGAAAAGATTACCTTGAGACTGTGTTCAACAGAGGAAGAAACAGTAGGGCTTCTTAGCAAAGTCCTTAATGGTAACAAGTCAGCATCTGAAGCACTGGCCAAGGTTGTTCATCAGGATATTGCCTTTACTGACCCATGTCTGGATTCAATTGAGATCAACATTCCACAGGACATTTTGGCAATTTGGGTGGATCCCATAGGTAAGTATGGGACAGTATGTTTGCAAATGAGAAATGAAAGCAATTTTTTTTTTTTTTGGTTTCAAAAAATGAAAATAGTGTAGTTTGACTCTCCTACAAATTTTTAAAGTTATAAAGTTTTAAAGTGATAAGCACTGAGGTGTCAGGTTATGATAATGTTGTATATTATATGTATAACTATGTATACATATGTACATATCACAGGTGTGTGTATATATACCAGACATATATACATTATATATGTACAGGTACAAATATAAAAATGAATGAACTCATCTTTAAAAGGCTTCCAGGACTAGACTTGTGAGCAGATGAGAGTGAGGTGGTAGCAGTTGAGTACACATGCTATTTAAAGAGCAGTTAGCGCCAGCAGATTATTGCCTTGTGGCAGTACAGGCCAGATCTTCAGATTTTTAAAGAGAAACCAAAATCCAGATTTTTAAGTGTGAAATTTCAATTTTTAGCCATTAGCTCCTAATTCAGTTAAACAAATAATCAAAAACACCGTACAGGTGAAGCTAAACCAGCTGAATGTGACTCATGAGCAGTCAATGAATGCCTTGTAAACCTTATTAATTTTTGTAATTATTGTGGTAGAACCATAATCTATAACTCATTGCTTTAAAAATATAGTGCTTATCCTTAATAGAGCTATTAATACAAAGTCCTGCATCTTAATTTTAAGAAGTCCTCCTTCTTTTTTTTTCCTTTCCCATCTCCCTGACATACAAGGAGACCCATACGAGGAGACCATTCATTATCCTGAACTCCCCTCAACTCTTCCCATCCTAAAAGCACATTAACACATTATATTAACATTCACAATTTATATATATACCACATTTTATATTTATATATATATAATATATATATGTATTAATGGGTTTATTCATCAGAGAATTCTATAACATGCAGTCAAAGATTATATAGGGGACCCAAGAATGTTTCCCCAAATCTTTTATCTCTTAAGGTTAAATTGGCATCAGTTATGGTTTGTGGGCATAAGGATCTCCTGTTTCTTGGTTCCACCGTGAACTGATTGTTTTCTTTGGATCGTTCACTAGGCACACCCTTAACTGTGTGATAACTCACTAGATGTTGGCAGTCACCTGCTGGCATCTATGAATATATCTCTTAAGAGGAAACATCGCCCCTCTGCCTCTTCTTCACAGGAGCACCACTGATTTCTTCCTTTGGTGCCTCATTGTCTCCTTCTTCTAACTTGTGGGATCAAATAATAATTATAAAATTGAACCTGTGACAGATTCCTGGAATGAGGCTTTTTCCATCACACATTGAACTAGACCTCTAGTTAGGAACAGTTCTAAAATAATTCCACCAGTTATCCTGAGTCTATTAGCTTTTAAGTGCTTTTGACAAGTGACAAATATTCGAGTGCGTATTATATACCTGATGCCACAGGAACTACAGACATGTCTTCTCCTTTTATTTCTCACAGAGTAAGGAAATGAAACATAAACAGTTTAAAAGTGAAATACAAGGTGTCAAATAACAATTCAATTCAAATGACATCCAATGGTAAAACCTGATTGGTCACTGGATTAGAAGAGACAAATGAAATAGGACAGTTTATAGATGTATTCATCTTTATCTTCCAAATAATTGTTACTTGAATCCAAACACATTTGCTTCATTTTTCAGATTCGACTTACCAGTATATAAAAGGTTCTGCTGATGTCAAATCCAACCAAGGGATCTTTCCCTATGGACTTCAGTGTGTCACTGTTTTAGTTGGCGTCTATGACAGACAGACAGGGGTACCCCTGATGGGGGTCATCAACCAGCCTTTTGTGTCACAAGACCTAAACACTCTCAGGTAAAAGATAGATGCTTTTGGTACATTGTGATTTCTGGAACTTAAGACCTCAGTTTTGCTATAGTCAGGATTACAATAACATTCTTGTAACTCAGTTCATTGGGTGTTCCCATTAAAAGTCTGCTTTTGGGAATTAAGGTTCCATTTTCTTTTCTTTTCTTTTTCTTTTTTTAGAGTCTCATTTTGTTGCTCGCGGTAGACTGCTGTGGCATCACAGCTCACAGGGACCTCCAGCTCTTGGGCTTAGGCAATTCTCTTGCCTCAGCCTCCCAAGTAGCTGGGACTACAGGCACCGCCACAATGCCTGGCTATTTTTTTTGTTGCAGTTTGGCCAGGGCTGGGTTTGAACCCTTGGTATATGGGGCCAGCGCCCTTCTCACTGAATCACAGGCACCGCCCTAAGGTTCCATTTTCAATCCCAGATTTGGCATAATTTTATCTGGGGTAATATACATGCCGGTATTTTCAAAGAAATACCAGCTTGGAGAAATCATGGTTTTACATGATTTCTATTTCTGGTTTCTCGAGTCCACTCAGAACCAGATGAATAGAATAGTGGTAACACTGTCTTCCAATACAGTTGGAACAAGACAGATGTCATCACCATTTAGCCAGTTGAACTTTTGTGTAATTTTAGAAAAATTCAAAATAAAATGTGAAAATTATCAAATGAAAAGATTGGTAGGTATCACCAGATTAGTACCTAATTATGGGGTAACTTCTTATAAATGCCAGTGGCCTCACTTCCCTTTCTGCCTCTTCCCTCTCCACCCTTTCCATGGCCCTTGAACAGAGTGTAGAGGATACTCAGGACCCGGCGCCACTGATCCATGGCCTGTGCTTTGGGATTAATTCCAGAGCATGGCAGAGCCCCAGTGAAAGAAGCAGCTTGTAGTATTTTATTGAAATAAGTCATATTTTTACACTTATATAGGACTGTATGTTTTTATTGAACTTTGAGTTGCTTCAGGTGAGAATTGTTTGATTTTTGATAGTTATAACTTTTTGCCTCTGAAATTTTGATACTTTTCTTTTACTGCTGCCTCTCCCAAACCAAAAATGTGTTTGTTACCTTTTAAAGGTCATTAAGAAATGGAAAAGAATTGGGACAATATGCAGACAGAAATGGAAGTGGTTAACTAGGTAGTTGCACACATTCTGGAATGAGACTGCCTGGGTGTAGGGGCAGATTGTACCACTTACTAGCAAGTTATTTGCATTCTGTATGCCTCTGTTTCCTTACCTGTAAATAGTAAGTCAAGTATTGATAAATTTAAGGTGCTATTATTGTTGTTGTTACCAAAAATTATCACATTATAACATTATGAGTCTATCTTTCTTGGGGTTAGAAGCCAAAGTAAAACTAGTAAATAAGAGAAAGAAAAGGTGTTACCAAATTAAGAGAATCTTATTACAAGAATTGTAAAAAGATTTGCAAATTTAAAAGAGCTATCATTTATCTCTTCATCTTTTGCCCTATTACACTTTAAATGCCAAAAATGATAATGAAATTTTGCAGTAGTTCTGGAAGTGGGAAATGCCACAGATATATTAATGCTGACCTACACCGATGGGAATGGTTTAGATTTTACTGCATTATCGTAACTGCAACAACTCAGGCAGCTGCATGCCTCTTAGTAACCTTTATGCATCAACCACCTGCTTGGTATCTTTTGCTAGACTGAAGAAGGTTGAGACTCACTGTGTTATGTTTTTGTTTTTTTTCATATTAAGTTTGAAGGCAATGTGAATAATGGAAAACAAATGTGATAATCATCTACCAACTGAAATTTTACTTCTACAGGTGGAAAGGACAGTGCTACTGGGGCCTTTCTTACTTGGGGACCAACATCCATTCACTTCAGCACACCATCTCTGAAAGAAACAGTGGTGAACCTCAGCCTGGCAACGCCAGCTCTGATGCGGAATTCTCTCAGAGTTTTTCAGCAGTCATTAGTACAAGTGAAAAGGAGACTGTCAAAGCCGCCTTGTCACGTATATGTGGAGATCGTGTGTTTGGGGCAGCCGGGGCTGGCTACAAGAGCCTTTGTGTTGTCCAAGGCCTTGTTGACATTTACATCTTTTCAGAAGATACCACGTTCAAGTGGGACTCTTGTGCTGCTCATGCCATACTGAGGGCCATGGGTGGGGGAATAGTAGACTTGAAAGAGTGCTTAGAAAGAAACCCCGAAACGGGGCTTGATTTGCCACAGTTGGTGTACCATGTGGAAAACGAGGGTGCCACTGGGGTTGATCGGTGGGCCAACAAGGGGGGGCTAATTGCATATAGATCCAGGAAGCAGCTAGAGACGTTCCTGAGTCTCCTCATCCAAAACCTGGAACCTGTGGAGACACAGACATAGATAGATTCTGACCTCCGTATGTGTGTATATGTGTATAAACTGAACTGTGAAACTGTTTCCCATTATCTATCTTTTGAAGATAGCATTGTCTTATTGCTGGTTAATATTCATCTTCCTCTTTTGAGGAACATTTTTCCATTATGTGTTCATAATAATGTTACCTTCAATAAATTAATACATCTATGCAACAATTAAATTGATAAATGACATTCTTACAGTAAATATAACGTTATGAAAGTGCTTCAAGGAACATTAATAGCACACTGAAGAAAGGAGGTGGGGCCTTTTCAATTAAACTACTCTGACCATCTCACTAAGAGAAACATCTCTGAAATATAAGAGAATACAAGAAAGGGTTGCTTGGGTTTTGTTTCCTGTCTTAAAAAGAAAATCTGCAGTCAGAGCCTGTTGGCAGAACATTTAGAACTGCAGATTTGCATAATTTAGCCATGTGCATGTACTTTGAGCAGTATTCTTGTTTCTTACGGGAAGTAAAGCCTGGAGCACCATGGACTCCCCACTTCCCAGAGACAGTAAGGGATGGAGAGACACAGAGAGAGACAGACAGGAAAAGAAAGACAAACAGACTCCATTTCTATAGGTGAGGCAGAAATGGATAGAGTAAGAAAGTTTCTGCAATTTTATACATATTTACCACACTTCACCAAAAACAAGAGGTGGGTATGTAGTTATATACAACCCTTGTGCCTACCAGCATTCCGTAGTGAATGTTCTCTGAGGAAAAGTCTGACCACTTTTTCTGTTCCTGTAGCAGCCCTGGTAACCAGGTTGTGCCAACCAGAGGACTCAAACCCTCAGCCCTGACTTCTTTTTGCCCTGCGCCCTCTGGGGGCCAAAGGATATCTCTACAGATACTTTTTCTACAATCACAAATAAATGGAAATAAGTCCAATTCTTTTTTCCTAATGTTTCTCAACTTAAATTGACAAACAAAAATTGTATATTTATAATGTTTTGAAATAGACATACATCGTGAAATGGCTATATCAAGTAATTAACATTCATTACCTCGTCCTTTTTGTGTGGTGAGAATGGTAAAATGTACTTTTGGTAATGTTCAGGTATACAATACATTGTTAGTTAACTATAATTGCTACCAACTATGGTGGAAGCTAAAGTAAATCCACCATGGATGCTAATCAATCATTCTGCCTTCTGATTAATCCTAGTTCCAGGAATCCATCAAAGATTTTTACTTTATCTACTTGGCCCTTAAGTCAAGATACACTTGATGTTAATGAATTACCCTACCCATTCCCTCTGAGGCATGTATTCTCTTTTCCTACAGTATTGTAAGCCCTGTTTATGGTGAGTAACAGGAAAGGGATCCACCATCTGTTGGCCATCCTGGATTTGGCTTCTGTTCTTACATCCCTAGTAAGTGTTTCTTTCTTAGAAACTGGATTTGTCAGCTTCTTTCTCTGTCTTTTCAACTCCCATGACCTTTGGGGGTAGGTTTTCATAGACCTCAATGTAGAACATTACCATGTTGTACACTAGAACTTTTGAATTTATTCCTCCTGTCTGGCTAAAATTTTGTATCCTTTGACTAAGATCTGCAAAACTCCCCCAATCCTTCTTAGTCCCTAGAAACTACCACCCTGCTATCTGCTTCTATGCGTCAACATCATTAGACTCCACACAGAAGCAAAACTCCCCCATCCCTCCTAGTCCCTAGAAACCACCATCCCACTCTCTGCTTCTATGGTCAACATCATTAGTTTCCACACAGAAAAGAAGAAAGATCATGTGGTATTTCTGTGCCTGGCTTATTTCACATAACATAACGTCCTTTGGGTTTATACATGTTGTTGTATGACAGGATTGTTTTTCTTTATATGGCTGAACAGTAAGTATTCCTTATGTATGTATACCATAATTTATCCCTTTGTCCACTGATAGATACTTAGATTGATTCCATATCTTGGCCATTGTGAATAATGCTTCAGTGAACTATCTCTTCTACATACTGAATTAATTTCCTTAGTCAATCTTTTTTTAAACACTATTTTGTTGCATTCAGAAGATTCATTATTTAAGGATAGGGTTATAGTTTTTAAAGGTCTAAATTGTGCTTTGTGATTGATCTTGGGCTCTCAAACTGTACAGTCATATCACTTACAGTCTAATTGTAAAGGTTAAGCCAAGGTGAATTCATTCTTCACACAATATGTTAGAAATGAAAACTCAGGACCCTCACTCCCATATGCACCAGAATGGAGAAATAGAATACGGTTCAAGGAAAAGTACTTGCTGTTAGTATGAACATTTTTAGTGTATGTAAATTATCGATAACATGCAGTGAAAATAGTTATCTTCAACATCTGAACCGTTCCTCAATGGGGAGAGGTAAAGCTGGATAGAAGGAATCAAATACGTTCTATGAGCATCTGTTCCATACATTCAATGTTAATGTTTGCGGAAAAGCCAACGCTCTCTTTTAGAGCAAGTTTCTGTGGATCAGTCTGCATTGTTTTTCTTGCATAAGGTGCAACCAGATGAGTAGGATTTCTACTTTTAATTTTTTTACAGGAAGAACTTAAAAATATTTGCACCCTGGCTATGGTGTCATTCCTATAATTCTAGGACTTTGGGAGGCTGAGGAAGAAAGATTGCTTAAGACCAGCAGTTGGAGACCAGCTTGAGCAATATATCCTCTCTACAAAAAAATAGAAAAGTTAGCTAGATGTAGTGGTGCGTGCCTATAGTTCCAGCTACTCAGGAGGTTGAGACAGGAGAATTGCTTGAGCCCAGGAGTTTGAGGTTGCAGTGAGATATGATGATGCCACTGCACTCTAGCCCAAACAAAAAGCAAGACCTTATCTCAAAAAAAAATGCAAAGCAATCTCAGGACATAACCACTCTGGATTTTATAACTTTTTTTTTTGAAAGAGAGAGAGTCTTACTCTGTTGCTTCAGGCTAGAGTGCCGTGGTATTAGCCTAGCTCAGAGCAACCTCAGACTCCTGGGTTTAAGTGATCCTGCTTTAGCCTGTCCAGTAGGTGGGCTTATGGGAGACTGCCACAATGCTCAGCTTATTTTTCTATTTTTAGTAGAGACAGGATCTCACTCTAGATCAGATTGACCTTCAACATCTTGACCCCAAGTGATTCTCCTGCCTCAGCCTCCCAGAGTGCTAGGATTACAGGTAAGAACTACTGCACCCAACCTAGATTTTATCATTTTTCCCCTCTACTATTATAGTTGTCTCCTATTCAATAATGATTTTTTAAGACTTTTTTTTTTTTGTAGAGACAGTCTCACTTTATCGCCCTTGGTAGAGTGCCCTGGCATCGCACAGCTCACAGCAACCTCCAACTCCTGGGCTTAGGCGATTCTCTTGCCTCAGCCTCCCCAGTAGCTGGGACTACAGGCGCCCGCCACAACGCCCGGCTATTTTTCTGGTTTGCGGTTCGGCCGAGGCTGGATTTGAACCTGCCACCTTCAGCATATGGGGCTGGCGCCCTACTCACTGAGCCACAGGCGCCACCTGATTTTTTAAGACTTTGTTACCAACACTTATTTACCAAAGCTTCCATTGAATTCTTTGTTTTCAAACTCATTTTCCATTATTTAACATATTTAATCAAACAATTTAATTATTAAAGGTAAAATTGTAATGTAAAGTTTTGGAAAGAAGTCAATGTCTCTTAGCGCACAGACAACTCATGGTGGGACTAGGAGTTGGAGACAGTCATGGTGGGATATTCCAGAGAGGAGCCTCACAGCCATGAAGTTCAGATGTTTTTTCATTAGTTTTAGAAGAAAACAGAAGGATTAATCTGCTACATTATACTTAGATGGAATGGTAAAAAGAGAGCTTCAACTGCACATAAACAAAAGCAGTGTCTGGGAATCCAAGTCAACGTTTATTCCTCTCTTGCTGTCACGACCCACATTTGGTCATTCAGGAAACCCTCTGGGCTCCACTTTTAAAACATGCCCAGAATCCCAC
Source organism: Perodicticus potto (assembly GCA_963574655.1). Classification (NCBI taxonomy): domain Eukaryota; kingdom Metazoa; phylum Chordata; class Mammalia; order Primates; family Lorisidae; genus Perodicticus; species Perodicticus potto. The sequence continues at coordinate 809 of CAUYRH010061402.1, read as the reverse complement.
CATTTTTCATCACTCTCCTACCCTTGTCCTGCCCCAGGCCCTCATTACGCCACATCTGGGCTATTGCAATAAACTCCTATCTTGCTACCATACTGTTCATTCTCAACACAGAAGCCAGAGTGATCCTTTTCAAACATAGGTCATATCTCCGTTTTGTTCAAAACCCTCCAAAAGGTTCTTCACCTCTCTCAGGGTAGAGGCCAAAGTCCCTGCATGTCCTATATGCCCACCATACACCCATCCTACGCCCCCCATGGAGTGGGAAGTCATCTGCTCTTACTCTCTGCTATGGTCTAAACCAGGGGTTCTCAAACTTTTTAATCAGGGGGACAGTTCAGTGTCCCTCAGACCATTGGTGGGCCGTACTATAGTTTAAAAAAAAAAACTATGGGCTTGGCGCCTGTGGCTCAACGGGCTAAGGCACCAGCCACGTACACCTGAGCTGGCGGGTTCGAATCCAGCCTGAGCCCGCCAAACAACAATGATGGCTGCAACCAAAAAATGGCCAGGCATTGTGGCGGGCGCCTGTAGTCCCAGGTACTTGGGAGGCAGAGGCAAGAGACTCGCTAGAGCCCAGGAGTTGAAGGTTGCTGTGAGCTGTGATGCCATGGTACTCTATCCAGGGTAACAGCTTGAGACACTGTCTCAAAAAAAAAAAACAAACAAACAAACTATGAACAAATTCCTATGCACACTGCACATATCTTATTTTGAAGTAAAAAACAAAATGGGAACAAATAACGATATTTAAAATGAAGAACAAATAAAGTTAAATCAACAAACTTACCAGTATTTCAATGGGAACTATG
>CAUYRH010061398.1:0-14870 GCA_963574655.1 Perodicticus potto | reverse complement strand
GAATTATAGGGTCAAATGGCAATTCTATTTTTAGATCTCTGAGTATTCTCCAAACATCTTTCCAAAGCGGATGTATTAGTTTGCATTCCCACCAGCAATGCAGAAGTGTTCCCTTTTCTCCACATCCACGCCAACATCTCTGGTTGTGTGATTTCATCATGTGGACTAATCTTACTGGCGTTAGATGGTATCTCAAGGTAGTTTTGATTTGCATTTCTCTGATGATTAAGGATAATGAGCATTTCTTCATGTGTCTGAAGGCCGTGCGCCTGTCATCTTTAGAGAAGTTTCTTTTTAGATCCTTTGCCCATCCTGAGATGGGATCTTTCATTGTTTTCTTTTGTATTACTTAAAATTTTACTTTCTGAAATTGACATTTTCATATTTTTTAATACAAACCCAGACTAATTCTATTACTTCAATTTACCTTCCCATGTTGTCTTTCCATTTTCTCCTTAAATAGAAGCTACACTCTGGACAAAGTGGACCAAAGTATGTGTTTCACTCTATGTCCTTTGCCTACAAAGGCAGTCTCCCAGTTTGCATTTCTGCCTTTTGAAATACTTCATGAAGTTCTGGTATGGTGCCTTGGGCCTGTAATCCTAGTACTCTGGGAGGCTGAGGTAGGTGAATTGCTTGAGTTCAGGAGTTTGAGACCAGCCAGAGCAAATGCAGGTGACCCTGTCTCTAAAATTAGCTGGGTGTTGTGACAGATGCCTGGAGTCCCAACTCCTAGGAAGGCTGAACCAAGAGCATCACTTGAGCCCAAGAGTTTAAAGTTGCTGTGAGTTATGAAGCCATGGCACCATACCAAGGGCAACGAAGTGAGACTTGTCAAAAAAAAAGAGAGGGTGAGAGAAAAGAGAAGAGGAGAGGAGAAGAGAAGAGAGAAGAAGAGAGAAGAGGGTGGTGCCTGTGGCTCATCTAGTAGGGCCCCAGCCCCATATACCGAAGGTGGCAGGTTCAAACCCGGCCTCAGCCAAACTGTGAAATAGAAAAATAGCCTGGCGTTGTGGCAGGCGCCTGTAGTCCCAGGTACTTGGGAGGCTGAGGCAAGAGAATCGCCTAAGCCCAGGCGTTGGGAGTTGCTGTTAGCTGTGTGATGCCATGGCACACTACCGAGGGCAATAAAGTGAGACTCTGTCTTTTCAAAAAAAAAAAAAAGAGAGAGAGAGGAGAAGAAAGAAAAATACTTTGTGTTGTGTTTAATCCCAGTCTCTAAGTCCACTTTCTATACCTAGTCTTTCCCGTACCCTCAGTCACTTTGGATAACTCATTTATGCTTTGTATTCTTAAGACACCCATATGATGTGTCGTAATGATTTATGAACTTTTCTATTTTTTTCTTGAGTCCATCTCAAAATTCCAAATTATACTGTGAGCTTTTTCATGGGAAAATCATATTTTATTCATCCTTGAACCTGTAATAGTATGTAGCAGGGTCCCTGAGATATTATCTTTGTTCAAAAATTGTTATGTTGAATGTAATTGAATTAAGGTTTATAATATATAGGCAATTATAAATAGATAAATAGAAAACAAAAAGCAAACAAAAAATGAACACAATTAGTTGAGTCTGTTGTAAACCCTAACTCTCTTGTTCTTTGGTACATATTGATATACAGTTATATGTATATTTCATTTATTGGCCATTAGGAAATGATGTATACTGTAATAAAGCTAGGTGATTGTATGTTTTATTTTCTTTAATAAAAGCTTTTCAATTTTAATATCAGTTTAACTGAAATTGTAATTCACACTTTCAAGTGTCAGTGTTTTTCGTATGTCTCACTTGGGAAAGTACTATTTCTTTTTATTTTACATCAATTGTATGAGTGCATGAAACAGTTTATCATCTTTGCACTCCGTTTCTTGACTGTTGTATGATCCTACCGAAGTCAAACATTTTAGATATTCATGAGGGTAATACATGTCCATTATCATCATAATCCCCGTTTCTTTGGGAAAAACATGATCTATAGCAGCAAAACTCATTAAGTTGTTTTTTGATGCATCTGTTGTCATCTGTTTTGCAAATCCCTTGTTAAAGTCGAATTATGGCAGAATTTTATTGTAAAATTAAGAGTTCTTGATTTTTTAAACCATTATACATTCTCAAAAACTTTTCAACAGATTGGTGCTTGATTAGAGGTGTGTGAGTATTGAGTCCTGCCTTGTCCTGTCATAGTCGTTCTGAGTAGCTTAATAGACTGCCTAGTTGAGTATATTTCATGATTTTTTCCAAGTCAGAATTTGGTTTATTTGTCACTATGAGTTTGATTTCTTTACTAGAGAAGTAAAGTATTCTACAATATCAAATATTAGGTATGTTGACACACATATTAAGGGAGAGAGAACATGTGTGCGAGCATGAACTCGAGCACACTCTCTATTCTGGGCACCATACAGCATCTAATACAAATGGGCTATGATTTTTGGCCCCTTGTGAGGCGGTGTCATGGCCAGTCAACAGTGGTTACTCTTCTTCACTGAGTGTCCCTTTGCTTAAATGCAATCTTTTGTCTCAGTATAACTTTTTCCTAAGAAGTAGAACGTTAGCTTCCTTTGTACTGATCGTGCTCTGACTATACAACCATTTTACTCTAAATTTAAAATCAGATCATTTCAGCAAGGGTAGATATAGAATTTTAGGATCCTCAGGTCTTTTTCCAAGTATTTTCCTTGGCAAGGGTCCCCATTGAGTTAGCAATCTAGTAATCTTCATCTTGGGGGCACATCAATAAAAAGTACACAAGGATGCATCTAGAACTAACTTTTAGCTTCTCAGATGGAGGAGGTGAGTATAAGAAGCATGTGTTGCTGTTATTACCTTTATTATTTGAGGTGTTTATAATCATTTGATTTTAACCTTGGCTAAATGTAAGAAAGCAGGGAGAAAATAATTAGTTTATAATTTAAAAACATAATGATAAGGTAAGAAAATCTGCCGTGGCTAATTATGGTGTCCAGACTAAGAACTTTTACTCTCTTCTAGAAAGCACAGAGTTTATCACACATGTGGAATTTTCAAAACATTTAATTAAGGAAAAAATACAAAAAGCACTTTTGAGAAAATATGGCCCACAGCAATCCTGTTCCCCCTACTGCCAAACTTCCCTACTCCCTGTTATTTTTCTCATCTGTTCCTTTCTATGTCTTGCTAGATGCCATGTAAGGGGGCCACCAAAATAGAAGGACTTATGATCTAGCCTCTAAGTTTGCTCCATAATGGCAATTGATATGCAAATGAGTATTGTATTGTGTGATTCAGACAAATATGTTGGGAGCCTAGAATTTCAAAAGGACTGGGGCATAAGAGCTACTCAAATGGAGTAGATAGACTTTGTATGATGGATTACAACATTCACAAATATAATAATGTGAAATAATGCTAATCACTTGTTTGAGAGTCTATCCAACATTAAGGTCAAAGGAATCTTCTCAGATTACAGAATGTAAGTCCACCTAAAAAGTGTTTTGAAATACTATTTTAATACAGATATACTTTAAAGTGTGTTTATTATTTTTTTTTTCCCAGTTTTGGCCAGAGCTGGGCTTGAACCCACCACCTCCGGTACATGGGGCTGGCACCCTACTCCTTGAGCCACAGGTGCTGCCCCGTGTTTATTATTTTTGTTATTGGAAAGCAACAGAGGAGGGATACATTTTTAACTTGTTAAGGACTAAATGAAAAGTAAATTAATAAAACCCCAAATAATAACAAAAAGAAAAGAATATTACAACTTGTATTTTAATGAACATAGATTAACAATTACAATATCTATTCAAGCGTGGTATTAAAAAGGAAATTCACCTAGTTTTTTTCTATGATTTAAGCGACCTTTCAGATTCAAAATCTGTAAATTTATTAAAGCACCAGTGCTTATTTATCTCATTCTCGAATAAGTGTTTACAGATAATAATGATATAATAGCAGATTTTTCTCACATCAAAATTTGTAATTGCCAAAAAGAAATAGGAAAAAGTCCCCATTGGTACTATACAGTCAAATTTAATAAGTACATGGCTGGTAGTGGAGACTCCACAGGCTGGAGATGAGTAGGTATTTTACTCAAACTTGTAACTGTCCTCACAGATGTCAGTTAGTAATTACTGTCTCTTGTCAGAAATATCGCAATGATTTCCCAGAATTTGGCAAAGGGAGTCAGAATGGAGAAAGTGAAAGGACTTTGAGTTTGACAAGAAAAAGGTAATATATAACATTTTTCCCCTTAAAAACATTTCTCAGAATAAGTGAAGCATTTAACCAATGTCTTTGACACTATCAAATATCTGTCTTTTCCTGATATCCTGATGTATTACATTTGGAAACTACTTCATTTTGTGTACCTGTCTTTCATAGCTAGTATTTTATCTTGGAAACTTGTGCTGTACAAAAAGAAATCAAAGACTTGCAGCAGACCCCCAGTAGCAGTCTTACAAATTTGAACAGATCCCATTAATTTTTCATTAGTCATTGTCACCCATTTGCTTTTGACATCTTTGCTTGTGGTGTTTTCTTCCTTTCTTGTGATTTGTCCTTCAGGGTTTTGATCAAGTTCCAGCTCCTCTTTACAGCTTTTCCTGACTGTTAATCTCTCTGTACCAACAAGGCCTGCATTGTACATGATCTTACATTAGTTTCTAGATTATTATTTTGATGTGCTTCACTCTCCGGCCTACTCCTCTAGGATTGGGTACTTCTCTGAGCTTCAGTTTCTCTATGTATATGTGGGTCACTATGAAAGTTTTGAGACAGTCTGTTTTATGCCCATTATTGCACTTGCAAGAAACACAGTCGACAGCATCCTTCCTGATTCACTTGTGTGAGTTTTAATTTGCTCCACTCATCAGTGTGTTTCTGGGAGGGCTTCATTTGTTTTCGTCTGCCCATATGGGGGTAATAATACTCATATACCAACCTCATATTATTGCCCACATTGTAGAGAGGACCCACATACATGCTTCTTTGGAGGATTACATGTAGCAAACAAGGTTAATCATACAGCACAGAGTCTTACCCTCATTAGGTACCCAATATTCTTTTGGAGTTATAATTGTGCACTGTATATATGCTTAGTAATTGATAGCTTGGTTAAATTTCCTTTCGAGTCTGCATTCTACAAAAACACAATCATTTGTCTGCTAGAAAGAGCCCCAGGCTGTGTGTATGAAAGGGAAAGAACTAGTTAGACATAGAAAATACTCAATTAGTTGCTTTGTCTACGTGCCAGTTGGTTGAATCATCTGAGTGAAATACTTGAGTGTTTAGGTGTTACGATATCAGAATGTGCCCAATACATATAGAATAGTACAATACATAAAGAATAAAGTCATGTCTGTGAAACGCTTATACAGAATTGCCACTTAACTCATTAAAACAACCATTTTATCAGGCTTTTTCTTAAAAATAAAAGTCTGACTTCATCAGTTGATTCTCTAACTTGATGAAATTGGGATTTTATGCATACAAACACTTTTCATCTTTTAGTCCTTCCCCGATTTCTTTTTAGTACAAAGTACATGGGCCAATATTTTCTTTCCTTATTTTTTCACTGTGGGGAATTTGCCAGTTGCAATCAAACATTAGGAAATGGCATGGCGTGCACCCACATGCAGTATCTGCCTCACAGGGGCTAATGTTCACATGATGCACTTTGCTTGATGTATCCGCACTACTGAAATTGGGACCTTGTTACCCATATCCTTTGCTCCACATTCCCATCTCCTCCCATTTTGCTGGTCATAAATACATTCCATTTTGAAATGTACTTCACTGACTATCCAGACAATAAGCACAAAATTGCCCCAGCCTGCTGTGTGCAAGTGTCTCACTCAGCAGTCAGGCCTATTCAGGGGGATGGCCCTTTTAGCGCGGAAATAGTGCTTTAGGTTTCTAAAAAGGCCAAGGATAGCATCGGTTTGTTGTGAATGTGACTCAATGTGATGTGAGCTTCTGACAAATACTCAGGGTAGTGGAACTAGTTCATTTATGTGGAATTTATGTCCTGATTTCTTTCATAACGATGTACAGTAGTTTGTAAGCTGATCATAATGAAAAAAAAAGCCCTAAGGAATAAAAAACAAAGAATATTTAGGTTTTAAAACAGAATAAAGTTAGTGAGTACAGCTATGTCACTCTCGACTCTGGAGTTCTTTATTTAATTAATGAGTGTTTCTCTTGCTCTGTGCCTGTTAGCTAATTAGGCCCTAAATGAAATGTTTTAGGCACTCTTTATTGTTGGCTAGATCACTGGGAATCTTTGAGAATTTGTGCCCCAGCCTCATTCCCATTGCCCAGGAATGTTGCCCTCTTGCACTGTAACTTCATTTTGAACAGGCTGCCTGGGGACTTAGGTGGCTCCCACTGAGTTATACAGAGCAGCCCTCAGCTGCTTTGTGACAGCAAGTACAAATGGGTATGACATGCGTGTGTGCTTCTTGGTGACTCATTCATTACCTGGATGATGAGTCTTTCCCAGGGTAATAGGCTTGATAGCACAGCCCCCTCAGAAAAGCATGTCTGATAAATTTAGTAGAATATTAGTGTAAATTTCTACTGATTTTCTTCCTTAAATGCTTTAGTTTATATCGTGAAACCAAAGCGTAGTACAGACACTTTTGTCAACATCTTTGAAGCTCTAAGACCAACCTCTGTTTTTTTAGGTGCAGAAAAGTGACTTGTATTTGAAAACAAGAAAAGTGGAACTAAGCCTTTAATCTCCTCCAATTAAGGTTAAAGTTTCCACAGTTTTGGCTTTACTGGTTTTCCTTCGACCACTAACCATCTGCTGGGGTGCACAGACGTTTCCTACAGGGATACGTGCCCTGGCAAATTTTAGTCATCACTGTCATGCCAGCTAAGCATTTTCTTGCCATCTTTCCATTCTTATAAACTACTTCTGAATTGACATCTATCACTAATATGCTTAGATAGCAATTTAGAGGTTAGCTTAATTGACAAAGGTTAAGTTTTCTACTTGCTCACGAAACACTAAGAAATTAGGAGTGGTTTATAGTTAGGAGCTAATGCCTTGCTATGTACAAATGAATTATAGAACTCTGTAGTTTCTATTACCAGGTAGCCATAATGTCAGTGTGTATCCTAATGGTAGTTGTTGACAGAGGATTGGGTATAGTATCTTGTCTCTATACGCATCAAAGATTGAATTAACAGAAAGTCTAGATAGAGTTCATTTTACTATAACATTATTGATGAAAGGAGCCAATACAGAGACTTCACCATCTTTTGTGAGCAGATGATATCTGATCTCTTTCTATAATAATAGTTAAGTCTTGAGTGTCTAAGAAGGTATTATAACAATAATAGTGCTGAAAATAATTTTGTTTTAGTTTTCATTCCCCTTTTATTGAAGCCTATTTTTTGAATTTAAAAACATGTGCTCCACACATAATAAAATATACTTTAAGATGTTTAGAAAATTGTTTATCCAGCAAATTCACTGATTAAGAAAAGTTACTCTTTCTCTTCAGTTACATGTGCAGTTTTTCACTGTATGTGGGTATATGGCTTTGACAATTAAGTTCATGAGCTCATCCTAGAAAAGGTACTACACACCTTATTCCTGATTATCACTATGGTCACCTGTGGCTCTCCCCTTGGGAAGCTATGCACTAATGCCAGCACATAGTCCACCTTTCAAAGGAATTTTGAACTCTTTTTCTGGAATGTCCATTAGAGCTGTCATCATACGGCATACAAAAACATGCAACAAAAATAATGTCACTCAACAAGACACTGCCACACGTTGACACAAATATAGCTATGAGACACATACTGAATTTATGGGACTATACTCAGTTGTTAGTACAGTTCTGCCAACATAAATGCACTGTGGCAAGTTCACATACTTAATCGTCATACCTCCTTCGACAGCTGGGATGGTCATTCTGGAATGTTTCCAAAATTGCTTAGAAGGGTAGACTAGGCACTGGTGCCAGTGCATAGCTTCCCAAGGAGAATACCTCAAAGGTGACTGTAGTGGTATTCAGCAGTAAGGTATGTAGCCCTTTCTGTAGGACAAGTTCTGATTTTATTTTTCAGACCATGTATACTTTTCTCATATACAAAGAAATAAAGTAGGAGGTGATAAGGGAACTGCTGACAGTATTTACACTCACTTAGGGTAATAAAGAGACTTATCCATAGTTAACCACAAAATGACATTTCATAAAGTGAATTATTTTTGTATAATTTTATTATCTTACTATTCATGTTTATTGAGACAGCATCTCACTCTGTTGTCCTAGGCTAGAGTGCAATGGGGTCATAGCTCACAGCAACCTCAAACTCCTGCCTTAGCCTCTCTTGTAACTGGGACTGTAGGCACCTGCCATAATGCCTAGCAAATTTTTCTTTTTTTTTTAATTTTATTTTTTTCGTAGAGGCAGAGTTTCACTTTATCACCCTTGGTAGAGTGCTGTGGCATCACACAGCTCACAGCAACCTCCAACTCCTGGGCTTAGGCCATTCTCTTACCTCAGCCTCTCAAGTAGCTGGGACTACAGGCGCCTGCCACAGCGCCCGGCTATTTGTTGTTGTTGTTGTTGTTGTTGCAGTTTGGCCAGGGCTGGGCTTGAACCTGCCACCCTCGGTATATGGGGCTGGCACCCTACCCACTGAGCCAAAGGCGCCGTCCAAATTTTTCTATTTTTAGTAGAGACTGGGGTCTCGCTTTTGCTTAGACTTCTCTTGAACTCTCAAACTCAAACAATTTACCCGCCTCCTGGGGTGCCAGTATTACTGCTCCCAGACTGTATAGCTTTTCTTGTATCATTGAGAGGCAAATGTCACGTATGGATGCCTTATGTCAGTCATAATGACACAATGAGCAACTGGTAGACAAAATATGTGGACCTTGCCCTAGAAAAGTCTGGTGTCCTTTTGGAAGTGTAGTATATAAGAAATGGATTTGCTCTTTCATTCTGTCCCTCATGGTTGATTTTAAAATAGGCATCTGAGTGCACTTGTTGAGCCTTAGTGACAAATTATGCATAAGGTTTGGCCATTCTTGTTATAGTCTGGTATCATTATAATGTCCCCACTAATGGCCATCTTTCTTATAAATTTGTACTTCTATTCCCAAAGAAGACTGAGCGAGTGAATAAGGATGGCCCAACCTCCCCTCATAGATGGGAGACCAACTGAGAATTCATGGTTTGTAACTTCTGCTGAGAAAAAGCATTCTGAAGAAGAGAATAGCAATTCATATTATTGGCAAAGATAACTCTCTTTAAATATTTTCTGAGGTTTCTGAGTCTTCTTTATGGACATATGTATCATCTTTTTTTGGCACTATATCTTATAGGAGAGGTGTCATATCTATTCATTACTCTCATACAATCCCCTTACTGTCCAATAGTTTAAGTTTTAACTTTTAAGTTTAGGATAGGAAAAAATGATCCAAACCCATATTTCCTCATCAAGAAATCATTTCCTATTTGAATATTTTCTCTCTTCTCTGGATTTTAGATGTAAATCCCGAAAGCAGTTTTCACCATGACTATTCAGTATTTCCTGAATCATTCTATACTAGTTATATAACTCTTTATGTTGTGATACCATTTGTCTATTATTATTTCTTCTTATCTTTAATTATTTATGTCATGAGATTTCACTGCCACGTTTTTCTATTTTCTTATATTCTCCTCTTGTCTTTATAAAAGGTGTCAAGTATGGCTAAAGTTCTCCTGTTCTGGTTCATACTTCCAGTAATTTACCATTCCTTGTTTTCTGTGAATATGTTAGATGCTGGTGGCAAGTTAAAGGTGAGCCCTATTAAATTATACTTTCTACATCACCAAAATATTTCTTTTTTTTTAATTTTAATTTTTTATTAAATCACAGCTGTGTACATTAGTGCAATCATGGGGTACAGTGTGCGGGCTTCATATACAATCTGAAATATTTTCACCGACAAAATATTTCTTATTGGCTAGAAAAATAGGGTAGCTATGTGTCTGTTCACTCATCATAGGTAGTTTGGATGACTTTTATGTGTTAAAACTCATCAGCCGGCTGGGCACGGTGGCTCATGCTTGTAATACTAGTATTCTGGGAGCCAAGGCGGTGGATTGCCTGAGCTCACAGGTTTGAGACCCCATCTCTAAAAGTAGCTGGGTGTCTTGGTGGGTGCCTGTAGTCCTAGCCACTAGGGAGGCTGCGGCAAGAGAATCGTTTGAGCCCAAGAATTTGATGTTGCTGTTAGCTGTGATGCCATGGCACTCTACTGAGGGCAACAGAGTGAGACTCTGTCTCAAGGTTTAAAAAAAAAAAAACCAAAACCTCATCAGCAAACAGTATCTTCGTATGGTTTAAAAGTAAAAGGAACGTATATTTCATTTGGCTAATAGGAGATTCTTTCTCATTTGTGTCATGCAAATGAAATTCTACAACATTTTAAAATCATTAATCCACCCTGCTACCTCCTTTAAATGGGTTGGGATGGGTATGCTTTTAACAGTGGTAGCATTCCAGGGCAGGCATGGTAACTCAATCCTGTAGCACTCTGGGAGGCCAAGTCGGGCGCATTACTTGAGCTCAGGAGTTGGAGACCAGCCTGTCAGCAAGCATGAGACCCCATCTGTACTAAAATTAGATAAATTAGCTAGGTATAGTAGTGGGTGCCTGTAGTCCCAGCTACTTGGAGGTTTGAAGCAAGAGGATGGCTTGATTCCAAGAGTTTGAGGTTACTGTCAGCCATGGCACTTTACCTGGAGTGAAAGAGACTCTTGTCTCAAAAAACAAAACAAACAAAACAAAAACAGTCATAGCATTCCTCTTCTTTTTGTTTACAATGCATGTGTGAGAAAAAAATGTCAATAATGTGGTAATCTCCACAGCAAATGGTGAGATAGAGTAGCTCTTGCAAAAGATGATTTGGTAACTTGAGGACTGTGAAGATAATCTTTTAGTGCTTTTGAAAACTCTTCACACAAACTAAAGCATCAGTGGCCCAAGAGAAAAGGAAGACCTTTAAAACATATTACAAATTAGTATTCAATAAGCCAGATGTATTATTCGATACCGTCCTTTGGATCACTAGCGGTTCAAAGACCTGTGTTCCAAAATTATATTAAAAGGTCAACAGCTGTTTCATTCCAGATGCAACCTATTTGTGAAAATATTTAAACCCTCCTTTAGAAAAAAGAATTTTCAATTACTTTTGGGATACTGATCTATTTCTATAGAATGTCTAGGATCTATTAGAAAATAAATGCTTTGGTAAGTGTATTTGGCCTTGTTAACCCTAGAGAAGCCTGTGGGGGGAAAAAATATATAGGGTGGGTGAATACATACAAATTGGTCTGAAATCCAGTAGAGGGCATCAGGACAGAATTTTTCCCTCCAGATTTTAAGATATGATATTATTAGGGAGCAATGAGTAGTGAGAATGTTTACTACTCATATGCATTCCTATTCCATTCCCTAAGACATTGAACATGTGGAGTATCTAGACAGACTGCCTTGGCCCTATTCTATATATTACTCTTTATTTACATAATGTTAATATACTAGTACAAGTAAGTTTTTCAGTACTCTGGACCAGGGAAGATTTTATGCTACACATGACTGAAAGGATTAGTGCTCAAGGGACCAGGCAAGTTACATATATTCATCAAAAAGATACTGAGGGAGACTCACACAATCTACAGAGGAAGGTCAAGAGTCCTAAAATCAGGCCTCAGTAGGAATTAGAAATGGTAAGTGGCATGCAGACAGGAAGCCAGACAGCCTTTCAGAGAATGGACAGAATGTGATAGGTTGGCCTTCCAACAGGTAGGAGACTAAGAGGGCTCTCTAGAGGGTCACTGATGATAACGAATTGGGCCCAGAGTGTTCACAATAAAGGTCAAGGCTATATCTATGAAGAACTCTGAAAAGAAGTATATCAATTAGAATCTCAAGGATTTTCCCTCCCTCTTGGCACAATTTATTGAATATTCACTTTAAGTCAGCCACTGAGGCTGGCTTTAGAGGATACAGAAGTTTATAAAAAGGGATTGTGCATTCCACAAGCTCACAATATTGTGGGGAAGACCACTAAGAAAATCTGTAATTATAGGGCGGCGCTGTGGCTCAGCAAGTAGGGCGCCGGCTCCATATACTGAGGGTGGTGGGTTCAAACCTGGCCCTGGCCGAACTGCAAAACAAAAAAATAGCTGGGCGTTGTGGTGGGCGCCTGTAGTCCCAGCTACTTGGGAGGCTGAGGCAACAGAATCGCCTAAACCCACGAGTTGGAGGTTGCTGTGAGCTGTGTGACGCCACGGCACTCTACTGAGGGCGATAAAGTGAGACTCTGTCTCTACCAAAAAAAAAAAAAAAAAAGAAAGAAAAGAAAATCTATAATTATAAAAGCATTAAGTGGTGCTTCATTACAATTATTTAGTACGAGCCAAGGGAGAGCAAAGAAGGGGTATTCACAGTTCATGTAGGTGTGAGTTGTTGGTCATATGTGAGCAAAAACAAAAATAGTCCCAGAAGCATCATCTGGAGTTGAATCTTTGAAAAGAGCTGATCAGGTGGATGGAGAGGAGGAAGAGGCAATCATTTGAATTATTTGGGAAAACTTGTAGTAGGGCATTGAGGAAGCCAAGTATGGCTTCTTAAAGAAGCCATTAGTTGGTCAGTTTAGCTAAATTGAGGGTGGAGGGGAAAAGATGCCAGGGCAGTAATGCTAGAAAGGGAAATAAGGGCTTGATCTTGGAGGGCCTTTGTTGGCCATAGCAAAAAGTCTTGATGTTATCTTGGAAATAGCAGGAAACTAGCGAATAATACTAAATAGAGAGTGACTTAATCAGGTTTATATGTTAAGAAGACATCCAACTGGAAACTGTAATAAGCATTAAAATAGAGGTAAGAGAAGATTTCAAGGAATGGAGGTATACCTTATACCTATACCTATATACCTCCTATATATAAGAGAAGGGTATACCTAACTCAGTTTTTAACTGGTGAGCTAAATAAGCCTGCACAACTGGTGCAGGCATTTGTGGGTAGCAAAGTTATTTAATTTGAGCTCCCCTTTTCTCTAGAATTTTGGATGCTTTTAATTTTCCAGGATTTCTAGATAGTACAAGGATATTGTGATTGAAAGATATAGGGATTTCAGGCACAGGTATAGATTGCAGCTGGATAAAGTAGTTGGAGGGCTACCAAGATACAGGGACAATTTTCCTATCACATTGAGGCTGACATATAGTAAAATGTCGGCCTCCAACATCACATCAGCCTTGTAGCTTGATTGAAGGCAGAATCCTGACTTCTTATGCCACCAGCAATGTGATCAGGGAAAATCAGTAATTTGATGTTTCCGTTTAGGCCTATTCTGCTCAGTATTGTTAGCTGTCAAAAGGTAGAAAGATGCCACAAGAACCATGTTGAGTAGGGTTAATAGCAGAGATCTATTAACAACATATGTAAGCAGGTGAGTTGCCACTGAATATCAAAAATGGCAACAGCACCTAGCTGGGGCAAGTAGCCTCTGATGGTGTTATGTAAGTATAGCTCAAGAGATGGCAGCCCATGCTATGACAGAGATCACAGGTGGCCTTGTAAAAGGGGGTGGGGAGAGTGTCTGCTAGAAATCTTTTGTAACCTGGAAGGACTCCTATAACAGAACAGGAAAAACAAGAACTGTTCTATTTTTCTTAATCAATGTCCAGACCCACTGACACCAGAGAAAGGCTAACATTCTAGCCTATTGGGCATTGGGACAGGACATGGTGGGTTGGGGTCTTTCTTATACTTGTTCTACATGTTGTCCCAGGACCTACAGGAAAGCTTAGAATAAATATCCCAGAGTCTCTTAAAACTGTAGAAGGGATGCTAGCCAGGGGTAAAAGTCCCCACTCTGCAACTTTCCAGGAATAATTGCCCTGACATATTCTGGAGATGTTGGGCTGTAACCAGTGTTTTGTGGCTTCATCTCTGCTTTGGCCATCTTTCTGTGGTTTGACCTGTAGCTTAATTCATTAGTCTTCTTGGCCCAGTTCCTGTAAACAGCTGCCTCATTAAAATGGTCACCCTTATGCTAAGGAGTTATATTAGGTTTGAGGATCACTTTCTCATAAATTTGAGTGTCAGAGATTTGGCTTTTTCCATTCAAAGAATAAAAAATTGCACAAAATCTAATCTTTCAATTTTCCTTTAAAATTAGTTAAAAGTTATATCAACAACAGGGTTTCTTCTAGCTCAAGAGATATTGTTCAATGATTTAGCTTGAGGAAAAGCCGAAAAACTTAATTTTAGATTCTAGGTTTTCACGGTTTGTAGCCTTTTTTTTTTTTTTATTAAATCATAGCTGTTTACATTAATGCAATCAAGGGGCAAAATATGCTGATTTCATATAAAATCTGAAATATTTTCATCAAGCTGGTTAACATATCCTTCATGGCATTTTCTTAGTTATTGTGTTAAGACATTTATATTCTGCATTTAGTAAGTTTCATATGTACCCTTCTAAGATGCACCGTAGGTGTGGTCCCACCAATTACCCTCCCTTCACCCATCCTCCCCTCTCTCCTCCCCTCTCTGGCCCTTTTCCCCATATTCTTGTGCTATAATTGGGTTATAGCCTTCCTATGAAAGCTATAGATTAGTTTCCTAGTAGAGCTGAGTACATTGGATACTTTTTCTTCCATTCTTGAGATACTTTGCTAAGAAGAATATGTTCCACCTCCATCCATGTAAACATGAAAGAGGTAAAGTCTCCATAATATTCCATGGTGTACATATACGGCAATTTATTAATCCATTCGTGGGTCAATGAGCACTTGGGCTTCTTCCATGACTTAGCAATTATGAATTGGACTGCAATAAACATTCTTTTTTTTTTTTTTTTTTTTTT
>CAUYRH010061397.1:0-69369 GCA_963574655.1 Perodicticus potto | reverse complement strand
CCACCCACCCATTCGTCCATCCACCCACCCATCCATCTGCCCATCCATCCACCCACCCATCCACCCATCCATCCATCCTTCCACTCATCCATCCATCTATCCACCCACCCATCCATCCATCCAAACATGTATTACGGGTGTCCAGAGTTGTGCTGACTCTGGTCTTGGTGCCTCTCCATAGGCAGCTCTTTGGGAGCCTGGCATGGGCCCCTCTGTCCTGCCTTTTTTCAGTGAGGACGCCTTCTGGAGCCACTGAGGGGTCTGGCAGGAGGTGGGGGAGCCCAGAGGGACGCCCAGTAGGGTGTGAATTTGCTCCCTCACCCGGGAGGCCACTCCAGGGTCCCTCCTTCCAGCTGTCTGAGACAGTCAGGGGTGGAGGTCGTTGGCAAGGGCAGCCCAGCTCTACCTGTGGGGCTCAGGGTTGGAGCAGACCCAGTGTGCTTTGGTATAAAGTTAATCAGAGCTATCATTGATTGTGTCCTCAGTGTGGGCCACACTCGTGAGTCATTCCAACACATTTCCGGGGTCAGTGCCCACTCCACATTTGACAAAGAGAAGGTCTCAGAGGAGCTAAGCGCTCACCCAGGGTCTGCAGCTGCACACGGGGAGTCAGGATTGAGTCCTCAGCTGCAGCTGCACTGCTGAATTCCTCCCGGGAGCGAGCAAGGCCCCAGCTGAAGGTGCATCAGGGACCCCAGAGTCAGTTGCAGGTTCTCATTAGCCGCCTCTCGCTGACCACCCGGCAGCCGTCCTCTGGGCTGGCAGGGTGAGATGCTGGGGCCTCAGCATCACCACGTTTCCATGGATACAGCTCCCCCGGCCCAGGGAGGGCTTTCCGTGGACCACCTGGAAGAGCAGTGATTCGGCCATCAGTGATTCGGCAAAGCCATTTACTTTAAAGGCAAAGTGAAGTCCTTTATTAGGAAGAAAAGAAAATGTTTAAAAGCAAAACAACACTAAACAACCCTCAAACCAACGCATTCTGAGGCCTCTTGGGGCTTAGGACTCGTTTCTGTTTAGAGGTGGCTCAGGTGCAGTGACACCCCAAGCATGACCCCCAGGGAGAGAGCAGCGTCAGGGGGACGTGCCCAGAACGCTGTCCCCACTCCCAAGGGAATGGGGGCAGGAGGCCCGGCCCGTGTGACTCCTGTGGCGGACAGACCTCATCCTGGGACGGGCCCACACAGCTGCCGGACACAGGAACAGTCAGGAAGTGGCTTTGCTGATGAAAAGGACAGGACTCAAAGTCAAGGTTTCAGAGAACCTGCTGCTTCTACCTGACGAGGTGAAGGGTGACAGAGATTTGGGGATTGCGCAGCACCGTGGTCAGCAGGTGCTCTGTTGATCTCCTAACTGTGTTCTCAGGGACCCAGGAGAGCTGCAGAACCTGCCCTGGCTGCTCAGGAATCCTGGGCAGGGAAAGTACCAAGTCCTGACTAAAATTGAACCTGCTGGCTTAAAAAAAATTTAATTTTTAATTTTTTCCCCTAAGATATAATTTAAATACAGCAAAATACAACTTTTTAGTATGCAGTTCTGTGAGTTTTGACAAATGAAGACGGTTATGTAACAAAACAGACCATTCCATCGCTCCACCCAGCCCCCTGCAACCGCTGATCTGCTGTCTGTTCCGACCACTTGGCCGTTTCCCGAAAGCCATATCCATGGACCCTCGCCGTTAGCAGTGCTCAGAGTCCGGCTTCTCTCAAGGAGCATGACACGTCTGCGGTCCACCTCTGCTGTGTGAGCAGCTCATCCTTTGTTGCTAATGTCAGTGATGTGGCCGACAGCTTGCCTGACAGTTCCCCAGATAACAGGCATTCGCGTCATTTCCAGTTTGGGGTGGTTTTTAATAAAGCTGCGGTGACCATTTGCACGCAGCTTCTCACATGGACGCAGATTCTTGTTTCTACTCTGGTGCGGTCCTGGGGATGATGTTGTGTGAGGTAGTGTTTGACTTTGCAAGAAACTCTCCACCGTTCTCCAGAGGCTGCGGGGACTGTCGTTCACTCCCCAGCAACCAGTGCGTTTCCTGATCCACATTCTCACCTGCACTAGCTGCTGCTGGTTCTTCTTTAACTCAGCCACGCTAATAGCTGTGGTGGTGCCTCACGGCGATTTTAATTCTGCTTCCCAGTGGCTAGTGACGTTGAGTGTCTGTGCTTGTTTGTTTTCAGTCACGGCTCTTCTTGGGCGAGGGGTCTGTTCAGATGTCTGTCTTGTTGGTTCTTCCTTGTCCCGTGCATGGAAGCACCTCTCAGGGTTTTAGTGAGGGAGAAAGTATAAAAACAATTCCACAGCCTGAATAAACAGACGGGTCTTCTAATGCTTTCAGTACTTCTTCTAAAACTCAAGCTGATGGGCTGAGTTCAGTTTATTTTGGGATCATCAGCAGTGGCGTGGCAGGTGCCTCCCACAACCCCGGCCCGGATGGTGCTCACTTTCAACTCCATTCTCAAAGTTAGCAATCAGGAAATGATCATTGCTATTTGTGCACAAGAACTGAGAGCTTTAATCACACCGATTGATTGCATATTAAGTTAAAAATAATGAAAAGTTGATGTTAGTTCCTTAATTAACACTTGTTGAATAAATAGTATAAAACGCAGTTCCTGCCAATTGGGTCCTATGTTTGGTTTGGAAAACCAAAATCTAAGTATTAAAAGAGAAAATTACAATCAAACTCCAACTATTGAAAACAGGTGTCAGTAAGAGGTGTGATCAGAAGGTGTGAGTTTTAGGGAGGTTAGCAGGGTCACTTGGGCAGGGGGGTGGGCTTGAGTTGGGAATATAAAGGGGGACAGAAATGAGACCCGTGGAGAAGACAGGGGAGCCCAGGCTGAGGAGGGAAGGTCTGAGCCAGGATGCATCGGGCACGTGGGGTGAGGAGACCAGGCTGGCCAGGGAAGAGTTGACACCAATATTGGTCTGAGGGTTCAGCAATGGGAGCCAAGGAGGCCCATGGTGGAGGGCTCTGCCTCATGCAGCTGGAAGCCAGTCTTGGACTAACCAGGGTCTACACTTTCTAAGCCCGTGTTTTGGCAACAGACTGGCTGAGAACCTCGGGGTCAGCTGGGCAAAACACCTGCTAAATAAAGTGTTTACCGGTCAGGTTTTGTGAATAGGCACACATTCCAACTGGACATTTACAGCATTTCCTCAGAGAAATCTTTGAGTTGTTAAGCAAGAAAAGAAGAAAAATCTCCAGGCTTGTCCAGTGAAGAGGGTTGACATAGAATCTCATTAAGAGACATGGTTATTACACAATGTTTCCTTAATTGCCTGCCTTAAGAAGTATGTACCAGTGCGTCTGCAATGAAGTAATTTTTTGCTTTAGATTTTTGACCACTTCTCAAATTCCTGAACAACCTCCCACTTAAGTTTTTTTTTTCATGGCACAAGCAAACTCGTGTGCATTGATTAGATTGCAACAGACACAGCTTCTTTCGGCCGGTTGTGGAAACTAAATCTGTTTGCCGAGACCAAATCTATGGTCTGCATGATGACCAAGTTCCCTGGGAGTCCCTCCTTGTGAGATACCATGGACAAGTCCATTACTGGGTTTTTTATCCCTTAAAGCCAACATGTCATCTATGGTTTCCCAGGCCGTGCAAATGAGAAACTTGTAACCTCAGGGCCATGAATGAAAGCAAAACATCAGCTTCTTGCTCTGAGCTCCACTAACGAAATGTTTGATGGTCCATGCAGTTCTGCAAGTGTCTTGATGTACAGTCACAGTGATGTTTGCCCTCAGCCTCGATGGCTCCTGTGTGCTCTTGGTTACTGGCCTCTATTCAAACACCTGGCTGTTCCTTTGACGTTACTGTGAAAGCTTTGCTTACTGGCTCTATAGAGGTGTAAGGAAGGGACATTCCCCGATGGCTTCCGTTCCGCTAGATAACAAAGATAGTTGTACAATTACCCTGTGTTCCAGAAGTTCAAAAACCAAGACGTATGGCAGGCCATTTTGGAATTAGAAGAGAATGAAGGTGCTGGGGATATGTCTGGACCTTCTGAAACTTGCTCTTGGGGACACCCAACCTTCACACTTGCAAAGGAAACATCCCAGGAGTGAAGTGTCATCATCCATGTGGCAGAGGCCACCATAGAGTTTTCCTGTGTCCAGCCTTTACCGGTGTCCTTTGTCTCAGACGAGGGTCTGAGGAGGTCAGACGAGGGACTCTTCTCACCAGCCCCACGGACTTGCTGAGGTCAGCTTTGGGAAGTTAAGTTTTTATACCACGTCTGACTCAACATCTCCCCAGATGACCGGGTCGAGTATTTCTAAACTATTCTTCCTTAGACCAGGGGTTGGCAAACCACGGTCCTCAGGCAGAGTCCACCCAACACCTGCTGTGTCTGTAGAGTTTTCCTAGAGCACGTGCCTGCCTGCCTATCTGTGGCTGCAGTGGCAGGGTTGCAAAGCTGTGGAGAAAACATCTGGTCAGTGGATCCTCAAGTGTTTATTATCTGGTGCTTTTCAGAATGTTTCCCAACTCTAGATTTGGGCAGCAGTGAGCCCCGCACAAAGACAATTGTTCATTTTCCCTGCGCTCTGTGCCCTGTGGGGCTCGGTGGCACTTAGGGGAGGTGGCTAGAGGGTTACTTGGCAGGGTCTCTGAGAGTAAGGAGGGATTTTCCTCCCCCAAGATACCTCTAGACCCTGGCCCACTTGTCCGAAGTAAACCACTGACTCCTCTGGGTGCTCCCATTGCCTTGGTGGAGGTGATGGCTGAGGGCCTTTGGCAGGTTTCTGGCAGTTTAAAGGAGCTTGAGAAGAACCCGCGACCTCTCAGTCCCCAGCACCCCAATAACTCGCTCCCCATGGCTCGCGGCTTCCTCTTTATTTGCATCCTTATAAGAGTCATAATTGTGTGAAATTGCATGAAATGTGCAGCGCATTTGATTAGGTCTGCCTGCGGCTATCAATAGGTACAGTACATATATGTGTGTACAGAGATTCTGAATTTAATGATTTTTGCAGTTGAGCCAGCTAGTGCTGGAGGGAATGTGCGAGCACCAAGGTGAAAGCAGTAATTTGCCGGGCAGCCGACTCCTGCCCCGTCTCTTTCTGGTGCCGGCGATCTGGCAGCCTGCATGTAGTGGTGTTTAATTAGGAAAGAAAGGGGAGGTTCCGAGCAACTCATTTCCATTCCAAAGTGCCCCTCATTTTTATCCATTCTGGCTGTTTCCCTTCCTCTGCCTGGCGAGGTGAGTGAAGGGCATGTCGACAGGAAAGCTGCAGAGACCACCCGGATGTGGGCAGCTCTTCAGTCTGAGACTCGGCGCCCACATGGGTTTGAGTTTGAAGAGCCAGGCTGGCTCGCCCCAGGCCGGTGTCTTCCCAGGAGGTGCTGGAACGCAGGTTAAAGGTGCATACATGGGCCCCTCTGAACAGCGACTCGGGGACTGGGGCAGGGCCTGGAGCCAGAATTTTACTGGGCATCTTTCAGGGTTCTGATGATGAGCCAGGTTTGGGGAATGCTGAGTTTATTCACAGGTGGATAATAGACCAGCTGGCGTATGTCTTATGCTTGCCCCGCCATCCTTTGAGGAGGTGGCAGCACCCCATTTCAGAGAAGACGGTCACTCATTCAAGATACTTTGACTGGGATGAAACTGGGAGGAAGGTGGGAGCAGGTGCAATCAAGGACTGTGCTTGAGCTTGTTCAAACACTTACAGCTGCACCTGTATGTGTGTCTATATCAGTAACTGAATATGTTGCACCCACACGGTATCTGCTCCTGTGTCTACGTCACTATCTGTGTCTGTGCCTACGTCAGTGTCTGTCCTCACACCAGGCCATGCTCCTGCCCGGGCCATACCATGTCACAGTCATAGCTGTGTCCCTACCTTACCAATTCTTACCTGTATCTGTGCTTCTTTCATCTGGTTCCACATCTGTACCCACCTACGTGCCACTGAGCACTCGTGTGCCAGGTCCAGGGACCCTGATTTGTGGTTGAACAGAGGCCCTGAGTCCATGGGGCTCCTCAGTGCCCTGGAAGCTGGACCGTCACTGCACAGAGTCCCCAATCACAATCCTCCCTTGAACCACAAAGGAGAAGCCCACATGGGGTCTGCGCTGGGGTATGAGGCCCATCAGGGGAGAGTTTCGGGGAAGACACAGGCCAGGAAGATGTGGCGGGGAGCACGCAGTGACTGAGGGGCAGGAGGACGGAGCCCCTGGGAGGTTCCTCCCGGAGGCCGTGGGGCTGAGCAGGGCTTTGTGGTTTTGGAGCCTGGACTGGCTGCAGACCCGGGAGGAGGAATGCTGCCTGGTAAGGACTGGGGCTGCGTGCAGAGTAGGGGCCCGAGCAGAGAGGAAGCGGGAGGTGTGTGGCGTCAGTTTATCTGCAGGCTGGAAAACACCAGAGGTGACACTTATTTTCCAAAAGCATCCAAGCTTCTCAAACCTGCAGAGCCAGTCTCCGTTTCTTACCTTTCCTGCATCACGGTCTCCGAAAATTTATTTATTTATTTATTTATTTTTTGAGACAGAGCCTCAAGCTGTCACCCTGGGTAGAGTGCCGTGGCATCACAGCTCACAGCAACCTCTAATTCCTGGGCTCAGGCAAGTCTCTTGCCTCTGCCTCCCAAGTAGCTGGGACTACAGGCGCCCGCCACAACGCCCGGCCATTTTTTGATTGCAGCCATCATTGTTGTTTGGCGGGCCTGGGCTGGATTCGAACCCGCCAGCTCAGGTGTACGTGGCTGGCGCCTTAGCCCGTTGAGCCACAGGCGCCGAGCCGGTCTCCGAAAATTTAAACATAAAACCCCTTATCTCTTCATTCTGTACCTTTCAGAATTTCCAGACCCTGACAAGGCCAGGATGGATAACCTTGATGTGGGGGAGAAAACTGTCCCTGTCAATTATGGGCGACGTCAAGCCATTCAGTCGATTTTTCGATTAAGAAAAGTCTCTCAGTGAATACTGTCCGCCTGCAAAGTGTATTTAGCTCAGGGCTGAGTTTTAATCTGTAAATTAAACAACGTGAAGGCCCTGCTGATGGCCACGCACACCTCAAGCTGTGAACAACAGTCCCGTCCGTGGCCCAATCTGCAGCTTTCCCGAGACCCCCACACAGCGCCGCGGTTGGCGTCTTTGGAGAACTCGAGGGCGGAGGAACTTCTGGGAGGCCCGCTGTGGACGCGACACGTGGAGAATCAGGGAACCTTCTGTCCCTGAGTGTCCTGAGTGCCGTGCCTTTCTGTGCTTGTCTCTGAATCATTCTTTGTCTTTAAAGATTTTTCTTCTCTTATTGCACCTTCGTAGACACTTCTGTGCTGCTGACACTAAAATTGTCTGAAAATTATTTTTATCATCATGATAAATGTCAAAGTGAGTTTATATTGAACTTCTGGACATGGTTAAAAAGGCTTCTTGTCCTAGCAATGTGAATCATTGGTGAGTGGATGTTCACAAGTGCAGGAAGGAGTATCTTGGTGCGAAAACCCCAGAGACCCCCCTCACGTCTCCACAGGGAACTGAGACCTCAGGTCTCCATGGGGGACCAAGACCCCCCTCACATCTCCACGGTGGACTGGAGACCTGGTCTCACATCTCACAGGGGACCCGGCCTCAGGTCTCAGAGCCAAAGCCATTTCTGAGTCAGGATCATCGGTGATACCTCGTACCCAGTGGCTTTAGGGAATATAAGGATGCAACTTAATGCAGAGTGGGTGCTACTGTTTTCCCAGGCTGCCCCCTCTTTGAGCAGCTGTGATCCTGCTGGACAGAAATGGTCAGACACCTTCGAGTTGGGGCCTGTCCAGCCCCCCACCACCACCGCAGGGGGAGCGGAGCAGGCTGCTGCAGCGTCACATGTGGCTGTGTGGCCATTGCCACCGAGACTCGCTGGCATTCACTGGGAAGTGGCTTCCATGGTGGCCAAGCAGGTCTCCAGCACGTCTAGGTGAGGCTCTTCTAGAAACAGACTCTGACAAGGATTCCAGGGCACATGGTCCCGGGCAGTGGCAGGGTCCGGCAGAGGTGAGGCAGGGCAGGCAGGCAAGGCTGGGGGCAGCACAGCTGGCTTATCCAGCAGGATTCACAGCACTGGGGACTCAGGAAACACTGAGGGGTGAGTGTGTCTCACAAAGACACACTTGGGACGTTTGCCCACCGACTTTTGCCAAGCAGCAGCTGCAGGCTGACCCGGGGTTGGGGGCACCGAGGTTGGAAGGTTCAGAAACTGGGGCCAAGAAGTGGGCAGAACCCCAACCACTCTTCCTGGTGCTGTCCGGCCCCTCTAGCCGCGCGTCCCTCGGGGGCACCTCACAGACCCAGGCTGTCTCCACACTAGTATTTTAGGGGTGCATGGTCCCAGCTGCTCTCAGTCACGCCGTCCTTTCTTGGTGCTGGCCTCTATTGATCTCCAGCCTGGCTGACCCCTCTGAACTGCTCTGTATGCACACTCTGGTCAAAGTCACACCAGACTGGATGCTGGCTGGCTTTGGTCTTTTCCTACAAATGTTAAGCAAATGATCTATTTTCTTAATTTTTTTCCTCTTTAAAGAGAGATACTCCCCCTTGGATAGTTAGGCCTTGTTTGTGAGATGCCGTCACCTGCACATATTAGTAGGTTGTCTATGTTATTCCCTATACAATGTGACTTTTGCCAAACTAAAGGTCGCTTACATCACACTTAGAACAAGCTGAGAAAAGGTGCCACAACCCCCTTTGGCAGAACAGAAACTGGAGTCCGTGGACACAGAGAGGATCTCTCGGGATGCAGCGAGTGGCTCTCAGAGTGACAGGTGCAGCGTGAGGTGTGAACTCACAGTACAAAGCCTGTGAGTTCTTCCTGCTCAACTGTGGGGCCCAGAAGGTAGACCAGGGCTCCTGGTCTGTGTGTCCCAGAGCCGGAATTAAGTGTCAGGCAGAGAAAGTCGGAAGATCAAGAGCATGGTGAAGCCTCAGTGCTGAGTATTTAAAAACATCCAGACTTGTGCACGGGGTTCTTTCTTTCATCCCTTAATTCATTAATTTTAGGAATATTTGTAGATGACCTTGGAGGTACCAGATACTGGTGAATGAAACAAATGTAGTGTCTGCCCTTCTGGACGAAAAAGTCATAAGCAGTAAGCAAACATCTGTCTATGAAATTGCAAATTTGGGGAAAAGTCTGAAGGGGCGGGTATGGGGGCAGTGAGGATCCTGACTGTCAGGTCAGGTGACAAGGAAGGCCTTCCTGAAGGTAGCAGGTGTCTCTGCGGGGTGGGGGGCACTGAGGTGAAGAGCACCCCTATGGGTGGGCCAGCAGGTGCAAGAGTCTTGGGTTAGGGAAGGAGCTGGCGAATCAGATGCACGGGGAGTGTCTGGGTGCTGGGTCCTGACCTTGTGGATTCCACAGCTCCAGGCTGAAAAAGAGAGTGAGCATTGTTTAAAAGTCAAAATGAGGAAAAAAACATTTTTAGGTTATTTTACCATATTGTTTCATTGTGACCTAAGAAAACACACAATACATAGTTGACGATCTGTTGTTCGGGTTGTCACAACTGCAAAAGTAAAAGGGAAATTCCTGGCTAGAAAAAAAAAACAAATGCAGAGGGAAAGGGCTACCCTTGTCTAAGATAGGTCTCCCCAAATAAAACTCTCACCAGGAGTGGGGGTTTTCTTTCTTTAGTAATTCCTTCTAGCAGTGTATGCTAGCCCACAGTTCTATTTACCTAAACATATTTTATTATTCAAAAGTTGGCTCTGTACCTATGATTTGGACGCTTGTCTGAGGGCTTCTCCTTCCAGCACCCCATGCCGTCTGTAGAGGCCTCCGGGGCTTTCTGTGGGCCCACAAGCTCTTACTCTCTATCCCTTTACCAGAAAGATCTTTGGTGGGTATTTTTCGGGGGGATTGGATTTTAAAAATTTTAGAATATTACTACAATGCACAAGTTTTGTTTACATAATTTGCTCTTGTAAATTTTACGTCAAAATTATAATTGTGTTCTTCATCCAGAAAGTGCACATTGTGCCTGTTGGAGGTGAATTAACCCAACCCCTCCGCCCCCGGCCACCGACTTGATTCCCCTGGACTTTTGCTTCTATACGGGCATGTGTTACCGACTGTGTCCAATTTAGTCCTGAACACATGAGGTGTTTGCTTTTCCATTCTTGGCGATACTTCCCTACAAACAATGGTCGCCAGCTCTGTCCAGGTCATCACAAAAGATACCAGATCGCCATTTTTTATGGCTGAGTAGTACTCCCTGGTAACCACATACCACTTTTGTTAATTTACTCACATATCCATGGGCTCTCGGATTGTTTCCACATAT
Organism: Perodicticus potto; assembly: GCA_963574655.1. NCBI lineage: Eukaryota > Metazoa > Chordata > Mammalia > Primates > Lorisidae > Perodicticus > Perodicticus potto. Next base: position 59,090 of record CAUYRH010061397.1, on the reverse strand, counting down.
TTACAATTGTGAATTGTGCTGCTATAAAAATGTAAGTGTCTTTTTTGATCAAATTACTTTTTATCTTTGGGTAAACACCTAGTAGTGGGATTGCTGGATAAATGATAGGTCTGCTTTCAGTTCTTTGGGATTCTCCATCCTGCTTTCCACAGAAGTTCCACCAGCAGTGTACAAGTGTTTCCTTCTCTTTACTTCCATGCCAGCACTTTTTGTTTGGGGGATGTTTGATAGGAGCTGTTCTCAGTGGAGTTAGCCAGCATCTCCCTGTGCTTTTTTTTTTTTTTTTAAATTAAATCATAGCTGTGTACATTAATGCAATTATGGGGTACAATGTGCTGGTTTTCTATACAATTTGAAGTATTATCATCGAACTGGTTAATATGTTTGATGCTTTCATGGCATTTTCTTAGTTATTGTGTTCAGACATTTACACTAAGCATTTAGTAAGTTTGGGGGCCAGGTTTGAACCCACCACCTGGATATATGGGGCCAGCGCCCTACTCCTTTGAGCCCCAGCGCCGCCCCTCCCTGTGCTTTTGATTTGCGTTTCCCTGGTGATGAGAGGCTGAGCGCTTGGGTGTGGCTCAGGTGTGTTAGCACCGTCACTAATGCTGTCGGAGCGCCCCTAGTGGACGGCTGCAGTGTAGCACCCTCTCAAGAGGCTTGCTGGGACCCTCCTGGGAAACGCACCAGGGTTGAGACCCCTCCTCCAGCAAGGGCCCTGTTGTGAGCTGTTTCTCTTTTCTTAGGGCCAGGTCGAGACCGCATTGTCCCCGTAGGAGCGGGCGACTCCCCATATTCGCAGGACTGTGCACCTGGGTGGGTTTGGGGCTCAAGTTTGAATGTCACCCATCCATTTAGTAGCCGCGTGACCTTGGGTAAGCTAACCACTCTCTGAACAGCAGCTCGTCTGACAAAAGTGTGCAATTAAATTAACAATAAACGGTGATTGGGATGAACATGTATGGGCTTTGTAAAAATGTAATAGCAGGATGATGACAATGAGAATGGAGAAGGAGAGGGTGATGGTGGGGGAGGGGGAGGGGAAGGGGGAGGGGAGAGGAAGGGGGGACGGGGGAGGGGAGGCGAGGAGGAGATGAGCTAGTGGTGAGGTTTGCTCTGTCAGATCCTAACTAAGGCACCCAGAAATTAGCTGTCTTTGGCCTGGTAAGAGCTGTGTTCCTAATGAACAGGTTAGGGCCAGTCCTGACAAAGAACGTGAGCCACACCAGTATGAGAGTGCCCAGGGACAGGAGGCTGCCAGGGGACACAGCAGTCCTGATTGACTCCCCCTTGGCCCCTTTAAAAGTTGGAGGTGGTTGTGCCAGAGGACACCCTTTGGCTTCTTGGATAATTACCCAAATTTGTATCTCTTTGCTTTAAGGTATTTTTTTTTTAAGGAGACTCAGGAGAGAAGCAGGTGCCAAAGACATTTCTATCATTGCAAAGCTGACCTTTTAAGTAGCTTCTGCAGGATTCCTCCGTGAGGTCACATGCAAAGAGGTTCTTGGTGGGGGTGTGTAGGGGCCACAGAAAACGCCCCTCCTGCCCCTCGTATGGAAAGGCTTCAAAGCACTGTCATCCTGGTTTTCATTTGTGCCTCTGCTCTTTTTACTGTGTATTCAAAATGTTACAGCAGCTCCCTGATGTGTGCTATGCTTTCACACACTGAGCGTGGCTGTCACTGACACACATGTCACTAGACCGGGACGGGGAGGGGAAGGGGGTCAGAGGCCTGGCCCGAAGCTCCAGAGCCCAGAGCCTTGGGCTGTGACCATGTGGTGGCCTTTGTGGGCGAGGAGATTGCAATACCCGAGTCCTCATAGCACCTGCACTGGGGTACAGTGGTGAGCAGGGGCACCAGGCCACGTGTGGGTAGCGTGGGGACTACCCAGGGGAAACGAGGGACCCGGGGAAGATGGCTAGGAGATGATCTTCCTCCATCTCTCCTTTGCTTGTCTTCCCTTTATCCATTCAAAAAAAATCCTGCGTGGAGCCTAACACTTACCAGGATGCAGGGAGGAGGGAGATGGAGGGCCCTTTCCTGCTCTTGGGCTCTGGCAGCCCCTCCCTAGCTAGCCAGAAATGCCTCCCGTCACGCAGCAGTTCAGGGGCAACGACATGCTCATTTGGGGCTTGCTGAGGAGTTATAGCCCAGCGGTCGCCCAATTCCCACTGGCAGCTCTGAGACCATCTCTCCCGCTGCTCCGTCATGGCACCTGAGTTGATGAGTATGCCTCCTTGGCTAACAGTCTCCAGGCGAGGAGACCCCCTGGCTTTCCAATGTTTTACAACTTTCCTAACAAGAGGACAATTTCAGGTGAGCATTGTCAGTGAGTCCCTGGCAGAGAAAACTCTCTGATTGTGCAACAGCCTCTCTCCGCCCCCCTGGGATCATGAAGGGTGGACCCACTGCACGGAAAATTTAAAATCAGGCTGAATTTAGGAGCAATATGGCTCATTAACAGGCACAATTTTTGCAGAGGCTTCAGGAAAGGGGCTACATTCTCGTTTACCTGACATCTTTAATTTGAGTATTCTTAGGAACAAGTCCTTCTGAGCACTCACCCTTTTGGCACCAAGAACATGTTCAAGGTTAAGTCAGACACAGATGCTGACTCTTGAAAACTGCCTCCAGCTTCCAAACTGGAACCCATAAGGTCATGATGGAATGATAACGCAGCCTGGTTAAGGGATTGAGAAAGAAAGAGGGGAGAGGGACACAGATCCTAGAGGGAATTAAATGTTGGCAGGTTCAATTTTAATACTGAGCTGCGGTAAAACAATTGAAGGATGTGGGCACTGTTTTATTATTTATGCAGAAGGCTAAAAGTTATCTGTAAGGGAAATTGTGTGATAGACAGTAAATTAAGCAAAGCTGCCCTACAAATTTGGATTAAATCTTACGTTGGCATTAATATTTAATACTCTATCATGAATCACATTTTCACAAACTGCAGTGGGAGTTCAGGAATGGCTTTGGACTATGTCGCTTGATTATTATTATTTTTCTTCCATGAAAACCTTCCTTTCAATAAAGCATAGCCTTAGTTGCATTTTATTCTATAATACAAAAAACAAAATCACGTCACATTGACCACTGATGCTGCTGGATTTAGTCCAGTGCACAGAGGACAACTTAGACTCCCATGTTACTGAAACAGCATAAATCACATCCCATCAGAATCAAGTGCACATGCTCATTCCCTCTCCATTTATTTTGTGATTTTAAAGAAAATTGGTTGGAAGGTTTATAACAGAATATGATATGGTGTAGGAGGAAGATCTGTATTCAAAGATGAGAATGGGAAATGGTTTGAAATCCTTTACATTGGGCAGTGCCTGTGGCTCAGTGAATAGGGTGCTGGCCCCACACACCGAGGGTGGTGGGTTTGAACCTGGCTCTGGCCAAACTGCCACAAAAAATAGCCAGGTGTTGTGGCAGGTGCCTGTAGTCCCAGCTACTCTGGAGGCTAAGGCAGAAGAATTGCCTAAGCCCAGGAGCTGGAGGTTGCTGTGAGCTGTGATGCCACAGCAGTCTACCGGGGGCGACAAAGTGAGACTCTGTCTGTAAAAACATAAAAATAATAATAAAAAAAAATCCTTTACATTTATTTGGTTGTATGTGTAACTATCCCTAAGCTGCCAGCTGACATGGTCCCATTTTCAGTCTGATCAAGGGTCTCTCGTAATGTTGCCTCCTGCACTCCCCAAAGTGTGTATGAATTTAAAAGCTCATAATTCAGCTTTAAGTTCCGATTAATGAATCAAAGTCTAGCTGAATGAGTCAGATAGACACAAAGAAGGAAGCCATACGTACCACAGAAGGACAGCAGGTCTGCGATGTGATGAGAATCAAGGTTAAACGGCACATCGAATAATTTGATGTTGGATACCTTCCATGTAGGCCCACCAAGTGGCAGATACCTCGACCTCTAACTGACAATGATGAGCCCAAAGGTCTGCGATCAAAGTCTGCAGGGGAGACATTCGTGAATTAGGGGATCATCGGGTACCAAGACTTCTGGTGCTGAATCCATTCTGTGGGGGCTTGAAGAGAAGAGTCATGGTGGGGAATGGCAGGTGGGTTTGGAGGCTGGGAGGTGGCTGAGAGGAGGACTAATGTGAGCAAATTCTCCACGGGAAGAAGGAGAAAGGGACAGGCAGGGGACGGCAGAGAAGAGTTCAGATGTGTCGGGGATTGTGCTATGCAGCCAGAGAAGCTGTGAGGCTGGCTCCAATGAGGGCCGTGTGGGGAGCTCGGCAGAAGAACCAGGACATTGTAAGGAAGGCAGAGCCATGTCCGGGCTGCTGCACATGGTGGAGGCGTGATGGCGGTGCTGCTCTGGAGGAGGACTTACGTCCAAGAGAAGGACGTGCATCCCCAAAGGACACTACTGGAACACAGCTAGGTGGACAGTGTCAAGGAGACAGTCCCAGCCATAGCCCAGGGGTCCTAGGAGCCTGCCTGAGCCCTGCCTCAACCGGCCTGTGGGGCAGAGGAGACCCAGCAGTGAGGTCAGGAGCAGGACCAGTATGGAACTTCTGATTGTCCTCAGGGTGGGACGATGGCTTGGAAATTATCCCAGGCCCAGTGTGCTGCTGTCACCAGTGCATCCCCCAGAAGCACAGCCTGACGAGGACGCGGGTGCAAGGAGGTTATTTGGGAGCTGACGGGACTACTGGAACTGTGCGCCTCTGTTTAGCACAATAAAGATGCAAATGGCTGCATATAGAAATATTTATAGACAGGGGGTACACATGGGTGAGCACACAAAACCCCTTACCCAGTAAGGTGAGAGGGCCTGGAGCAATGGCACCCCAGCCCCACTGCTGCTTTCTGAACCATTCTCCCAGAAAAGGAACAGGGCTCTGTAAAGAAATGGCTGATTCTGAGACCGGGCCGGGAAGGTGGAAGATGACGCCGGACCATCTCATTGTGCCAGAAAGTAAAGCATCTCCATGTGATCAAAAAAAACCCCAACCAACCAACCAACCAACCAACCAAACAAACAAAAAATCGAGGTCCAAAAATTGAAGAAAACTCTAAAAAGCAAACCCAGCATTGCTGGGAGTCAAAGGGGCAGAGGCACCAAGTGACGTGGGCCTTCACAGCCATGGCAGGGACAGGCGGAGCAAGAAAATACCATCTGGAGATCGAGGTGGTCAGAGGGGCAGGGTGCACGGCAATCCCGGGTCCTTGGAGCATAAATCACAACCGTGTTTGTGAAGAGAAAGTCAAGAAGGTGGAAAGAGGCCAGAAGGGACAGACTAAGGGAGGGGGCGCAGAGGGCTGGAGCGCCGGGCTGTCTCCCGGGGCTCCCCGGGTCTAGGAGGGATTTAGGGAGGGGAGATCCCTGAAAGACACGGCACTTGCGCCGAGAATCTCTCATTTTTCCTGAGGATTAAAATTTGCTCCCATTTTCCTTTCAAAATACTCAATTGACATTTTCATGAGAATGAGGCTGTTCTCCTCCCTGGGGGCGATGTGCCCTGCAGAGCAGAAAGGTGCCCTTTTAACTGGGAGCTGCTCTGGTTTGCTCTGCGGCAGGCCGGCCAGTGCCACCTTGTAAGACAACCACCAGCTGACACGTCCCCTGCTCTACACCTGTAAGTGTCTGCTGGAGAACAGGGGATAATTAGTCTGCAAAGCCCTGCGGTCACCCTTGCTAGAACGGGTAAATAGATCCGTGGCCCCAGGGCAGGAACCCAGCCCCTTTCAGGGAAGGGTCAGGAGCTGGGAGGGAAGGCCAACTGACTGCTCAGGGGACACCAGGGTTACTGTCAACTTCCAGGAGAGACTTGAGCAGGGCGAGTTTGAAACTCTCATAATAAGCTTTCTACAAGGTGTCAACGAAGATGTAACTCAGGTCACCCTTTCTAAATGGGCATCCTGGTTCTAGAAAATCAAGCCCAGCTATCTTCAGAAGAATTTTCCTGTAGAGGCTGCAGAAACAGGAGGGCTGCCCCTAAACTGCAAGGGGAGGGGAGACGGAGTGGCCAGGGCACCCACCAGGCGAGGGTGTGCAGAGGTGTTGATTCTGTGCCCAGCACCAAGACACTCACAGTGGAAGGCTGCTGTCTCTTTAGCCTTCACGTGGGGCAGGCAAGAAGGGCTAGGTGCTTGTCTCCCAGGATAGCCCAGACACATGCAAATTGGAGGAGGAATAGCCAGCTTCTGTGCCCTGAGGTGGATTCTCTCCTGCCTCCTAGAACAGCGTTTCCAACCCTTTTATCTCACGGCCCGCTTGAACCTTTAGTTAAACTTCCATGTCACACTTAAATTATGTTGATTAAAAAAAAAAAGTAAAAAAAAAAAGAATATAACTCATTTACATTGAACTTCTTCTGGATTTAATGAAATGATCTTTAAAAGTTTTCAGCTCACACCACTGTGTCTCGGCACACTGGTTGAAAATCAGGGCCCTAGAGCTTGCAGCTCAATTGAGTCCCTTATTTTTAAATCAACTCTCCATTTTAGAATGACTTTACAGATTTATAGAAAAGTTGCAAGGAGTTCCCACATGTCCTACACCTAGCGCCCCTGTTGTCAGCATCTTGCATCCAAAGGCTGCATTTATTGTAACACGTGTCCCCAAGTTACAAACACCTGACTTGGGTACAACCTGCTTGCGTGAATGGAGCCTAGTATGGTAAGTCCCTGTGTTATAAACATCGCACAGATGGAGGAATTGTACTTAAGAATGGCCTATTAAGGTAACAAGCAAATGTCCCTGTTCCAACCTACAGTTCTACTTAAGAACAAACCCACAGAACCAATCTCGTTCATAGCCTGGGGACCACCTGTGTCATTGTTAACTGAAGTCCAAGCTTAATTCTGGTTTCCTGGGTTTTCCCCTGATATCTTTCTTTCTGTCTTAGGATCTCATCCAGGAAAACATATATTTCATCATCGTGTCTCTCTTAGGCTGCGCTGGACTGAGGTGGTTTCTCAGACTCTTTTTTGTTTGTTTGTTTTGATGACCTTTTTTTTTTTTTTGCAGTTTTTGGCCGGGGCTGGGTTTGAACTCACCACCTTCAGTATATGGGGCCAGCATCCTACTCCTTCGAACCATATGTGCCACCCTGTTTTGAGGACTTTGACAGTTTTGAGAAACACTACTCAGATACTTTTTAGAAAGCCCTTGACCTTGTGTGTGCCTGATATTTTGGTTTCCTCAGGGTTAGAGTGGAGTTATGGGTTTTAGAAGGAAGATCGCAGACATAAAATGCTGTTCCCATCACCTTGTACTGAGTGTACGGTGTTGGCCTGACTTATTACTGTCATCCAGCCTGGATCACCTGGCTGAGGTGCTGTGTCTCAGGCCTGACACTGAAGTTATTCTCCCCTCCACTTCCTGCACTCTTTGGGAGCAAGTCCATGGGCTCGGGGCTCACAGCCAAGGGCACGGGTTTGTTCCGTCTCTTTGAAGATGGAATGTTTGCATACATATTTTTTGAATCTTCTGCACAGACTTGTCTCTTCTCCCTATTTGTGTATTTATTTATTCAGTCTTTAATTTATACTTATTTATTTTGTAGAAATTGACTGATTTTGAAATTTGTATAGAAAGCAAAACACCAAGAATAGCCAATGTAATAGTGAAAAAGAACAAAGGTGGGGGGCTGAGAATGCCAAACGTGAAGATTTACGGAACTGCAATAGTCAAGACAGAGTAGAATTAATGAAAGAGCCAATATAGAGGTCAATGGCTCCGAGCAGAGAGCCCAGAAATACACCTACAGAAATATAGTCGACCAGGCTCTGACAAAGGAGCAAAAGCAATTTAACAGAGAAAAGATAATATTTTCAACAAATGGTGCTGGAACAATTGAATGCTGGATGCACATATGTGGGAAAAAACAGAATCTAAACACAGGCAAAAACTCACTCAAAATATGTGAATTACTGTAACAACTACACAGGATGCTTAGGAGAAAAATTTAGGTGACCTTAGATTCGACAATTTTTTTTATACAACACCAAAAAGCATAACTTATTTTTTTAAAAATTGGTAAATTATGTACACTAACATTAAATCTCCTTGCTCTATAAGCACCACAGTTAAGGTAATCAAAAGGCAAGCTACAGATGGGGGAATTATGTGAAAGCCACGTAACTCGTAAAGAATCTGTATCTAAAATATATGAGACCTTTTAAGAGTCGGCGATAATAACACAACCCAATCAAGAAGCGGCCAACTGTTAGAATGGACACCCGACTTGGATGTATAGATCACGAATAAACATATGAAAAGGTGCTCAGCATCATCTTTCACTAGAAAATTACAAGTTGAAATGAGATACCGTAACGATGAAATTCGAAACACTAACAGCCAAAGCGGATGAAGATACAGGACAGTGGGAATCTTACTCGCTGGCTTTGGGGATGCTGAATAGCACAGCCACTTCGGAAGGCAGTGGTCTTTTTTTTTTGCTTTTTAACATTTTAATTGGGGTAAAAAAACACATAACATAAAATTTGCCGCCCAGCCATTTTTAAGTGTACAGTTCAGCAGTGTTAAATATATTCACGATATTTTGCAATGGATCTCTAGAACTTCTTCGTCTTGTAAAACTGAAACTTTACCCATTACGTATCTTCCCATTTGCCCTTCTTCCTGGCCCCAGCAACTGCCATTCTACTTTCTGTTTCTATGAATTTAACTTCTTCTTTTATTATTATTATTTTTTATTTTTACATATACATGTGTTTATTGTTTCCACGTTTTGCCTTCACAAAATCAAAAAGGCTTAAAATTTAACACCAATAACAATGTTTCAGGTAAGGACTAGAAACAAAAACCTTGCAAAGAATGAACGAAGATAAATACATTCTGAAAAGAAATCATTTGATTGCTGCAAGGCAGTGGTCTCTTAACTACATAATCCAGGAATGATATGTTTAGATATTTAATTACTTGATTTGAAAACTTATGTCCATCCAAAAACCTGAATGTCTGCAGTGGCTTTGTGCATAGTTAATCAAAACTGGAGTTGTCCTTCAGGAGGCAGGGGGATGAATCAACCGTGGTATATCCGTATAGTGCCATAGCATTCAATTAAAAAAAGTAAGTGAGATATCAAGCCAGGAGAAAAATCAGAAGAACCTTAAGTGCAAATGGGAAGTGAAAGAAGCAGGGCTGGAAAGGCCACATTCGTGTATTACGTGATACCAAGTATAGGATGTTCTGAGAAAAAGCAAATAGTAAACTTATATGAGGTATCCAGGTGTTGAAGAGGAGAGGGCTGGTGAACAGGGGAGTGCAGAGTATTTTAGGGGAGTGTCACTATTCTGTGTGACACTATGATGTTGGCTACAAGGCGTCATGCTGATGAGATTGAAACTGGAAGAACCATTTTTGACAACCCATAGAACTCGGGGGAACCAATAGTGAACCTTAAAATATAAATTTCTTAAAGAGCATTGAAGGGGTTGGATGTCCCAGGGAGGCACACTCAGAAAAGACTCTAAATGAGCCACACCCTGAGGAACACCTGGTGGGGGAAGTTGCCGCTCACCGTCACCACAGTCTGTAGGACTAGGGGCACAGGGTTTGCACGTGAACTCTGTACTCCAGCTGATCATTTTCCAGGGGAATGGGTTGATAATTCTGACACACTCTCCATGTGTCCTGGAATCAAACACTTAGCTAAAGAACTGTTAGGGGATCAAGGTCGAAACAGACAGTGGTAAGTCCCTTGGTGATGGTGCGATTGGGGTGATGTGCACTTTACCCCTGTGTCCATCCTCCCCCAGACCTACTACTCCAGTCTAACCCTGAGTCAAATCCCAACATGGGGCATCCTACAAAATGCCTGGCCAGGAACTCTCAAAGCATCAAAAATAAAGAAAGCTAGAGAAACCATCACAGCCATGAGGAGCCTAAGGAGACACAATAATTAAATATAATATGATGTGCTAGATGGAACCAAGGACAGGACAGATATGCTGGATGAAAACCAAAGTAATCCCCCAAAGTATAGATAAATAGATATAGTTTATGATGCATCAATACTGCTTCATTAATTGTGACAAAAGTGCTATAATCATGTTAAAAGTTAACACGAGAAAAATTGGGTGTGGGGGATATGGGAACTTTCTGCTCTATCTTCTAAATTTTTCTGTAAATCTAAAATTACCTTAAAGATAAAGCCTATTTTATACACACACACACACACATATACATACATATACATGTGTGTAGTATATATATTTTAAAAGGTGCTCTTGATTTGAAATAGTTCAGATAGACCTTGCTCAAATGCCAGGTAGATCTTTTGATACCCGTGAATTTTGATGATCATCTGTGTGTCTAGCATTTATTGAATGCCTGCTCATCTCACCCCATTTCCAACCTAGGAATAGAAGAGGGAACAGTGGGGCAGGGTCCCCAGCACAATTTGGAGCTTTCCTTTGTGCCTTGGCCCCATACCTATCTTGTGACATGTAGGTCACCCTGCCCAGGCTCCTGTCTGCATTTGCCTTACTGGCTTCTGCTATGTAGGACTCATATTGCAAACTCCAATGGGCCCTGTTCAGCTCCAGAGTCCCAAAGGCTAAGGTAGTGCCTGGCAAAAAGCATGTGATTAATTACTAAATTCCTCCTTTCATTTACCAAATTATTATTAAACTTCTATTCTGTGTTGAGCACTGTGGTAGATCAGCACTCATGACTATAAGATGTTGAAGAAATTCCCAGCTCATGGGGAACCACGCATGTGTGTGTGTGTGACAGCTGTCAAGCGTTACTGGGAACAGGTGGGGTGCCGTGACCATGCAGAGGCAGGTGGTTCCCATGGAGGGAGAATCAGACCCTCAGGGTGACCTGTGCCCCCAGATGTAGCAAATTATTTGGAAAATGACTCTGTTTTAAATACCTTGCACTCATCAGAAGGAAGTGGCACCAAATTATAACTGATGCTCACAGAGGCAGGGAAGGAGCAAAAATACCCACAAATCAACTTTTCCTGCTCTTCTAATCAAGGAAGAACTGTTGGTGAAATGGAAGAAGTGGGATATCGGAGAGTCTGTCCCATCCTCGTCCTGCCACGTTCCCTGTTAATTAGCCAACATACTCCGTTCTGACTGACCTGTGTGCCAGAAAGGGGGTTGTCCTCATACAGGTTTCCACACCCAATAAATATTTATATGGGGACCATATGCATTGCTGCCCTTGTGTGGCAATGCCTGGGAGATGGTGCCCTTGCCCCCCTGTAGATTGCAGTCTTCTGGGATAATAGACAACAAACACAGAGGCAAACTAGTGAGTGTCTAAAGTAGTTATATGTGGGAATCGTGAGAGGAGGCCTCTTCCTGTGACCTGTGACTCAGCATCTTTGGCTAAAGTGATTGCTTCTTCTCTCTGAGCATCTCCCCTTCTCTGGCTGGTCACTACATGTCCCTGTGACCTGTGAGCCTTGAACCTCATCCCCACCCACTCTCCTGCCTTCCCACTGGACTCTACCATGGTGTCACCTTAGTCCTGAGCACACTCCACCGCCTCACCTCCCTCCCACCTCAGAGTCTGCATTATTATCTTTCGTTCTGCCTGGGTCACTGTCACCACCTCACATCCTTTTTTTTTGGTTTTGGCTTAAGTGATACCTCTTTGGTGACACCTTCTCTGAAAATCCCCCCTCAAAGCTTTAACTCCCCTTTACTCAGAAGGTGGAGAGTCTAAGCTTCTGGTCACCCCAGCAGCTGCCCCAGCATTGAGTTGAGTATACACCTGTGGCCACAGCACTGAGGCAGGCCCAGGTGTGTTAAAACTATCGTGGGAAATAGTCCCTGGAGGGTTTACACTGTCTTTGGCAAAGGAGCTTGTGCATGGTATAGAGTTGGAGCCAGGAAATGGTCAGACCTGGAGCAGGGCAGAGCAGGGGGGCGCAGCTGGACCCAAACTATTGGCCAGGATCAAGCCGGCTTTGTGAAGCTGCAGCCGGAGGGCCATGTTCAGGGTGAGCAGAAACTCAGCGGCAGGGACCATTCTGTTAACTCCGGAGAGCAGCGTCCTGTCCAGAACCTTGGACAGCTCCAAGGAAGCCAGGACAGCGGCTAGGCGTTTCTGCTCCACTTCTGAAACCATACATACCCTTGCCTGGTGTCAGATGCAGACGGGGGAGCCGCCATCCCCAGTCCACTGCGAACGCTCAGTTTCCAGCACAGGAAAGATCACATGTTCATTCACTTGCTTCGCATTTTCTGAGAGCCTGCGAATGGGCTAGAGACGCTCTCGCACAGTGCCGGGATCCAGTGGACGCCTGCATCCACAGTGGAGAGGGGCGAGCATCGTGCACAGTTGGTTCAGGTGGAGTCCCTGGTCCAGACCATGCTTTATTGTGGAAGGGGCTTATGGGAGCCAGGACTGCCTCCCAGCTCTGCTGTTCACAGTCTGTAAGCCTAGACTCAAGAATATAATAATAGTAGTAAAGACGCCAGCAGTTAAAAAAAAAAAAGGCTCTTCCAGTTTCAATGTCATTGGCATCTAACCTGTTGCACTGTTTAAAGAACAGTTCTTCATGCCCAGAGAGGTCTGGCACGCCGTTGGCACCCAGGTGTCACCCAGAAAGTGTGTGAGTCTGAGAACTGGGGAAGGGGCGTCCACTTCCCAAATCTTCCATAAGCCCATCTTATGGAAACTGCAAGGGCTGTCTCCCTCTGTGGGAACTACATGGAAGGGAAATATTATTGTGATTTTATTTCATGGGTAGTGCCCATGGAATCTATCTGCCTCTAAAACTCAGAAACATCCCCCCATTGTTTCCTCCCCTTTGAAGTCAGCGTAGCCCCTGTGTGGGGACTGGCAGGTCAAGCTGATCTGGCTTCTCCAGAACTGTGTAATTAACATACAAACCATCACTGGAGCTGCCTTCCAAGGGGTCTGTCTGTCTTGGAGAAGCAGGTGGCTGGCAGCTTCTCTGCGGGGAGAGCCTTGGAGGTGCTCACAGCAGCGGTTCCCACCTCCTTCTCTGCCAGCAGTGCATGACGCCGTCTCTGCAAAGCCACAATTCCCTTTCCTTTCATGTTCCTGTCACAGGGGTTTGCATGGGGGGGGGGCTATTGTGAAGTCCTGTGATGGTTTCCAGGAATAGTTGATGTTGCCTTAGAAAGCTAAAACCCCCACCATGTCCCCGTTGAGAACACTTGTAGCTCATTCCCTTTAAAATATGTAAATATGTCACAGCCTCTCTGTGGAATGCACAGCCTGGAGCTCTCTGGGCTGATTGCTTAGATTTGAGGACTTTCTGACAGTTCCAGCACTGGAAACAGTGAGAGAGAGAGAAAGGTGGGGTGGGCGACAGGGAAGGAGGCAGAGGGGGAGACAGAGGAGGAGAAGCAGCTCAGAGCATCACATTTCTCTTCCTTAAAAGAGACACCAAAGTTGACAGAACCATCCTTTTATTTCTGTATTAGGATCTCCAGAGCATTTTTATTTAGGTAGCAATCTTTTAGAAAAGATACTGTTTTTCGGCAAAACACACAAACACCTAATTCACTGGGGTGATATTTGCCATGGCAATTTTCAGATAAAGAGCTATTTTGTAGTGTTTTGTGAACAAGACATTTTTTAATAGTTGTAGGCTGATCCCCTCTCGGTGGAAACATTTCCATGGCTCTCAGCAGAATTCCAGAGCTTTTTTTATATCTACTTTCTGTAGAACATGGGGACCAGGACTCACCCAGTTAAAATCCGAAGAAGGGAGGTCCTAGGTGGTGGTGGCTAAATTGTTTTGGGTCTCTGAGCATCCTGAGCCAGGTGGCTGGTTTTTTGAAGGGCACAGATGTGAGGCGTTAAGACCAGGTGAGGCCTGGCCTCCCACTGCCCAGGCTGCTTTTCTGCTGTTCCTGGTCCTCACCTCTTAACTGCCACTCGCCCACGTGTTCAGAAATGGGACAGAGACTTGCTCATGCCAAATTCTCCGTGGCTGACAATAAGGGTTCACCTTCCTTGATTTAAGATAGTTCCACTCTTAAATGAAATGATAATAAAAATCTAAGCAGAATTTTACAGTCTCATTTCCTGTGATGTTCTATATCTACCAGATTTCTGGTCTGCGACCTTAGGGCTTTCTCTAGCATGTGAGGTTCACCAAGTACGGGGCCGCCACTTTTATTCCTGCTAACCCAGGTCCAGAGCTGTCGGGCACATGGAGGTCCTCAGACTGAACTTGGCTGGTGAGTGGGTAAATGAGTGAGTGAATGTGAGGGTTCATCCCTTTAATGTCTCTGTGGCAGTTTAATCGGGAACTTTCATATCACACATTTCCTGTAGGGTCACCATCATTTCTCCAGCTTCCTGGCATGTTTTCAGGTGCTGTACCTCTTATCGTCCCTCCCTTGGGGAACAGCCACGGCTGTAAGCACCCTGCGTGACATTCTCCGGAACACGCCTTCAGACACGGAAGCAAGTGCTCAGAGTGGGGCTTTCCCTAATCACACTTTCCTCGCGTCTCCTACCTGCTCTTCACGCGTCTGTGAGTGGCTGCTCTCCAACCTGAAAATGGTAGGACCGGCCGTTTATTTTAATAGCCATGTGACTATCCCGTGGTATATTTTAAACCATTATTTTATTGACATTGTTTCCAATTATTTGATCACTATAAATAATTCTTTAATAAACATCTCATATATTTTTAATTTTGTACAAGGTTTTCATATTGATAAGGTCAATAGGGATGAGGATCTATGGTCATACGGGGTGCAATTTTTTTAACCAAAACGTCAATGGATATCACACGATCTCTTTACATAAAACCTGCGGCAATCCACATGCTCATTATGACACTCAGGTCATTTCACACGAAGCCATAGACCAGACCCAGATCTGACCTAGAGCTCCAGTGTGCTGGGACCCCTATAACAAAACACGGTAGACTGGGTGACTTAACCATGGAAATTTACCTTTCACAGTTTTGGAGGCTGGAGGTCCAGACCGAGGTGCCGCCCTGCATAGCTCCTGGTGAGGGTTTCCTTCCAGCCCCATAAGCAGCTGCCTCTGGCTGTGTCCCCACGGGGCCATCCCTTGGGGGGTGTGTGGATAGAAGGCGAGTTCTCTCTCTATTCACTGTACCTTCCAGGGAAACCCGTGTCAGCAAGACAGCCCGCGGGCAGGACTTCTGAAACAGTAGAGCAATAAAATATGTCAATATTCCCTTCCACAAATGCCATGAAAATACTGCAACATGCTTCAAAATGAACTTTTTCCGAACTCTTGGGGTTTACCAAAGGATTGCGATAACCTGAGAAGTATTCACTCCAACAGAACTGCTGATCTGCTGCTGGAGTGTCCAGGTCAGTTGCTTTTCAACTGACCCATTTTCATCCCCTCTACCTGCCCCCCGCAGTCCCCTGAGCCGTGGGCTTCACAGCTGCAATGTCCTTAGGAAGTAGCAGCTTTGCAGTCATCTAAGGAAAATATTGGATTCCAGGATCTTCTCAACATTCCATCCTCAGACACTCGACGTCATCAGGCCTGTCTCACCTCTATTTGGGAGGACCCCTTCTCAGAGCTTCTTAGCAATGTGGCCCGGCAAAGAGGCCAGGCACAGAGCCCATCTCCAGGTGTCCGCAGAGTCCAGCAGGGCAGACCCCTGAGGTTGTAATACCAACTGAGATAGACACTGCGCCTGGCCAGAAACTTTAAGGGTAAGTCTGGGGAAAGAGCTGTCCATGGAGGGTTTCGAAGTGCTCAGTCATGCAAAGTAAAACTAGCCCCCTATCTCCCAGAATTCACAAACATCAACTCAAGATGATTTAAAGACTTAACTGTGAGACCTGAAACTATGAAACTTCTAAAAGAAAATATTGGAGAAACACTTCCGGACATTGGTCTGGGCAGAGGATTTTTCTTGGGTGGGGGGTAAGACCTAAAAAACATAGACAACAGAAGCAAAAGTAGACAGGATCAAAACAAAATAAAGAGCTTCTGCCCTGCAGAGGGCGCCATGAACAGGGCGCATGAAGAATGGGAGAAAGGGGCGGCGTCTGTGGCTCAAAGGAGTAGGGCGCTGGGCCCCATATGCCAGAGGTGGCGGGTTCAAACTCAGTCCTGGCCAAAAACCCCTCCCCCCCAAAAAAAAAGAAAGGAAAAGAAAAAGAATGGGAGAAAGTAGTTGCAAACTGTGCACCAACTGGGGAGGAGTTAACATCCAGAACGGGTGGGGACTCAAGGCAACCTAACAGCAAAATAGTCATAGCAACAATAGTGATCGGATTCAGGAATGGGCAAAAGACCTCAACAGAAATTTCTTAAAAGAAGACATACAAATGGAACACAAGTATATGAAAAAATGCTCATCATAACCTGATCATCAGGGAAATACAAATCAAAACCACAGTGGAATGCCGCTCATCCAGTTAGGATAGCTATTATCAACAACGCTATTATCAAAAATAACAAATTCTGGTGAAGATATGGAGGAAGGAGAACTTTTATACACTACTGGTGGGAATGTAAATTAGGACGTTAGGACAATATGGAGATTCCTCCTCAGGAATTTAAGAATAGAACTACCATATGATCTAACAATCCCCCTGCTGGGTATGTATCCAAAGGAGATGAAATCGGTATGTCCCAGAGACGTCTGTACGCCTGTGTTTATGGCAGAACTGTTGGAAGTAGTCAAGATACGGAATCAACCTGAGCAGCCACCAACAGGTGAATGAATGACACAAATACGGCATTTATAGACGTGGATGAACCAGAGGGCAGGCAAAGCGACAGCCCCTCGTGATCTCCGGATCCACAAAAGCCCATCTCACAGACGCAGAGAGTAGAATAGTGGTTACCGAGCCCTGTGGAGGGACGCGGGAGGGCTGATTTGGAGAGATTGCTCGATTGACAGGTGCAAAGCTGCAGTTGTTCAGGACGAATGAGTCCTGGGGCTCTGGTGCACAGCAGGGTGGTGAAGGTTAGCAGGAATGTGATGTGCATTTCAAAATAGCCAGAAGGGAGAACTGAGTGTTGAGTCACCACAAAGAAATGATCTGATCATTACAGTGTATACACACCCAACAACACCTGTGCCCTGGGAATAGATTCAATGGTTACGTGCCAATTAAAGACAAAATAAAACTTTAAGGAAAAAAGATACTCATGGTGGTCCTTTGGACTAAAGGGGAAGGGCGCTGGTCAGTAACTGGAGTCCCTGGGGTGAGATAAAGAGCCCAGCACACGTGACAGGGCAGGCAAATATGCACACAGTACAGGTGCATTTTCAGATCTTTTCTTCTGCTGTCAGATGTAATTTGTATGACAGTAGTAGTGAGAGGGAGTGAGTGGAAAGTGACAAAGTCATGTTGGGATGGAGTTTCTGTGCACGGTTGAGATGAACTTGGTATAGTACAAACTAGACTGTGGTCAACTAAGATCTAATTATAACACCTAAAGAAACTACCAAGAAAATAACTCGAAAAATATACTTGATAAAACAATGAGGGAATTAAAATACTCCACTTGGAAATACCTACTGGGTGTAAAGAAGGCAGTGCTGAGGCAACAACAGAGTGAAAAAAAGCCGTAGGCCAAATAGAAGACAAACCACAAAATGGCAGGTGTAAACTCTGCCAACAATTACTTTACATCCAAATGAATTAAACACTTTAACCCAAATAAAAAGGCAGAACAGCTGAAGTGGGCAAGAAATACAATCCAGTGCATGCCGTCCCCAACAGGAGGGGCTGGGTAAATTCACACCCACCTGGTCTCTCACACACACACACACACGCTCTGGGTGAAGGGCACACTTACAAAGTGAATCATGTCACCAAGATGTGTGCACCCCTGAAATAAAGCAGAGACACTTTGGATTCAAAGAAATTAAAAATTTAGGGGCGGCACTTGTGGCTCAAAGGAGTAGGGTGCCAGTCCCATATCCTGGAGGTGGCAGGTTCAAACCTGGCCCCGGCCAAAAACTGCAAAAAAAAAAGAAATTAAAAATTTAAAAATTCAAAAAAAGATAGACAACTAATATTTATAAATAAAACTAAAAGATAATTTCAAAAAAACAGACCATGCCAAATCTTATAGACAATAGAAAAAGAAGAACTACTTCAAAATCATTCACTTATATATATTAGTTGTCTATGTTTTGAGACTTTGGAAAAAAAAATAAGAAGTTAACTGATGATTCCATACTGAACCTCAGAGTCAAAGCATTCTATAATA
Organism: Perodicticus potto; assembly: GCA_963574655.1. NCBI lineage: Eukaryota > Metazoa > Chordata > Mammalia > Primates > Lorisidae > Perodicticus > Perodicticus potto. The sequence goes on along the minus strand of CAUYRH010061397.1, from coordinate 40,920 downwards.
GACATACTCTTATTTGACAATGTGAATGTTAATTTCTTTGCATTATTATTATTATTGCTTAATATTTTGATGTAGCAATCATCTGATTTCTTTTCTGAATGTATTTTTCTTCGTTCGTACTTTACGAAGTTTTTGTTTCTAGTCCTTATCTTAAACATTGTTATTGTTATTAAATTTTAAGACTTTTTAATTTTGTGCAGGCAAAAAGTGGAAACCTAATAAACACACGTATGTGTAAAAAAAAATATTTCAAAGTTCAAAGTATTATAAAAGAATGGCAAGTATATAATATTTAAATAGTGATCCCCAAAGGGTGAAAGTGGATATGCTAATATCAAGAAAATAAATGTTGCTGAAGGTGCATTTTTATAACCACACAAGGGTCACTCTATCAGAAAGATGTAATAATTATAAAGACATATTCACCTAACCGCAGAGTCCCCAAAACATAAGGGATGGACAGAACCGAAGTAGGAAACGGACAATTCAATAGCGGTTGGGGACTTCCACACCCCACTTGCAGTTGTGGGCAGGCCGAGTTGGCAGAACACGAAGGGAACAGAAAACTTGACCTTCAGTGTAAATCGACTAGACCTACACACGTCCTTTATAAGAACCTCTTGCAGGATCAACTATGTGCTAGTCTACAGCGCAAGGTTTAGTAAACTCAAAGGAACTGGGGTCAAAGTAGGTCCTCTGAGGAATCACCGACAAAAGGAAATTTGGGAAATTACCAATATGTGGCAATTAAACAATATACTCATATATGATCGATGGATAAAAGAAGAAATTGCAAGAAAAATTAGAACATACTTTCAAATAAATAAAACACAAACATAATATGCCAGAGCTACAGGATATAGCTAAAGCAGTGCTTAAAACAAGATTTAAGCTGTAAACACCTACGATTTTTTTTTTTTAAGAACAGATCTTTGACCAGTAGCCTAACCTACGTCAAGAAACTAGAAAAAGAAGAGCAACATAAGCCCAAGGCGAGCAGGAGACAACTAATGAGATCTGAGCAGAGGCACATGAAACAGAGAACAGGAAAACAGGGCAGGAAATCAACAAAAGGTCCCTGAGAATCCTAGTAATGGCACAATGTATAATGTAGGGAAGTTTCATGGGAATCAGTCTTTAAGAGTGTGATAGGTTTCCTTCTTAATCTCATCAATGACCCATCTATCTTTCAGCATAAGGTTGTTCAGCTTCCATGTTTTTGTTTGAGTATGCAAATTCCTGTTATTGTTGAGCGCAACTTTTATTCCATGATGGTCTGAGAAGATGCAAGGAATGATTTCAGTCAGCCGGTTTCTAAATTAATCGTATCCTTACCATGCAATCCAGCAATGGTGCCCCTTGGTGTTACCCAAAGGAGTTGGAAATGTATGGCCATGCAAAAACCTGTACATGGACATTTATTCACAATTGCCCAAACTAGAAAGTGACCAAAATGTCCTTCAGTAGGTGAATGGATTAATAAACTGTGGTTCCTCCAGACAATGGAGTACTATTTAGTGCTAAAAGAGAAATGAGCAAGACATAAAAAGCCATGAAGGAAACTTAAAAGTATATTACTAAAGGAAAGATGCCCATATGAACAGGCTCTATAACATAATTCCAACTACAGACATTATAGAAAAGGCAAAAGTATGGAGACAATAAAAAAGAATAGTGGTTGCCAGGGAGAGAGGCTGAATAGGCAGAGCATAAAGGATTTTGGGGACAGTGAACTGCCATGGTGGATATATATATAATCACATATTTGTCAAAACCTATGGAAGTACAATGCTAAGAAGGAGCCCTAAAGTATATTATGATCTCTGGTGTGTCAATGTAGGTTCATTAATTGTGACAGTGTACCACTCTTGGGGAGGATGTTGATATGGGGGAGGGTGTGCTTGTGTTGGGGCACAAAAGTACATAAGTTATTCCTGTACCCTCTGCTCAACTTTGCTATGAATCTATAACTGCTCTAAAAAATAAAGTCTAAGAAAAAAGTTAATCTAAAGCAAGCCATTCATCAATATTCTAAGAAGAATATATAAGTTGGAAGTACAGGTAGATATTTGGGTCAGTTGAGGTGACATATTCTGGGCCCCTTATCTAGGATCACCAACATTCAATTAATCAGGTTTAACAACTAGCAGGCGGCCCTTCAATGTGCCCAACACTATGCATCACCTGGACTCTTTTCTAGTGCACTGAGTTTTTGTTTTGTTTTGTTTTGCAGCATGTGCTTTCTGGGGCAAGTCGCCTAGATGTACTAAAATGGCAAACGCATTCCAAAGGATCTGCCAGTAACACCACCCACAGTGTAGCAACAGAAACAGCAAACAGAAACATGCTCAGCGCAGGGCTAGTCTGTTGCCTTGGGAGACCCCACTGTGGTGTGTTCTGAAGGTGGGAGAGGGGGTGATGGCATCAGCTGTGTCTACTGCCAGAAAATTTCTGGTAAAGAAGCAAAGGATATTTGAAAGGAGAGTGGTTTTCTTTCTTCTTCCTGTTCTCTGAGCTCTAGCTTTTAACTCACAGTAACACTCAATCTGGGCCACTTTAACCACAAAAATTATTGGGAAAGAAAAAAATCGAATGCATGGTCTATTTCACTGCAGTCTAAGTGACAAGAAAAGGTCTCCTAAGCATTTGGCTGTTTGTGTTCAACCCCTTTCTCTTCCTCTCACATATGCATTTTTCTGTTGTTGCCAATGGCTTAGAATGACAACCTCCAAATGGTTTTTCCTTTTCATATAGTTGAGTACCCCAAAGAAATTTTATTTTGAGTTAAATTTTCATTGTCAATTTATAATCAATATTCACTTTATTAAAAATTAAAACTGATGAAATTTTAAATATTGATTTAATTTAAAATAGTAATTATAAACATAGTATATGTCTGCATATACAACATATTTTAATGAAAAATAAAATACATACAAGGTCTGACATTTAACTTCGTGAACTTGCTACAGTGTACTTCTGTTGGCAGTACTGTAAAAACAACTCAGTCATCATAACCTTGATGTCTTAGTGTCGCACAGCTAAGTTCATGTTAATGTGTATCAGCATCTTGCTGAGTGGCACTTATTATTATTGTTTCATATTTTTGTGTGCCATTGCAAGAATGTCAGAGCTTGAGTTACAGCAATGAACAAACATTAGATTTCTTGCTAGAAAACTGGCAAGAGTAGAAGTGAAATCAGGAACATGTTAGTCCAAATTTATGGGATAATGCCATGAAGAAAACAGCAGTATGCAAATGGATTAAACGTTTTTGTGAGGAGAAAGAAAGCATTACTGATGAAGAGAGATCAGGGCAGCCAGTACCAAAAAAGCAGGACTGATGAAAACATTGCAAAAATTCATCAAACTGTATGACAAAATCATTGGCTGACTGTGAGAAGCATAGTAGACCAAGCAAACATCAATAGAGAAATAGGAAAATCTTAACTGAAAGATCTCAGCATGAGAATGCTGTGTGCAAAAAGGTCCCATAGTAGCTGACTGATGAGCAAACAGCAAAGGAGAGTTGAAGTTTGCCAAGACCTTTTAGAAGAGACACAAGACGATGTTTTGGACTGTGTTATCACCATTGATGGAACATGGATGTACCAAAACAACCCTGAAATAAAGTATCAAAGTACACAATGGAAGTCAGCTAATTTCCCACAACCAAAAAATTTCCCTCAATGCAAGTCAAGAGTCAAAATAAAGTTGCTAACCTTTTTGGATATCATAAAGATTATTCATTATGAATTTGTGCCAACTGGACAGTTAACAAAATTTGCTATTTGAAATTGCTGAAAAGGCTGCATGAAAAAGTTAGATGAAAATGACCTAAATTTGCTAACAACTCAAGGCTCTTGCATCATGTCAATGCACCAGCTCACACAGCACTGCCTGTGAGGGAGTTTTTAGGTAGTAAACAAATAACTGTATTGGAACAACCTCCATACTCACCTGATCCAGCCCCAAATGGCGTTTTCGTTTACCTGAAGACAAAGGAAATATTGAAAGGAAGACATTTTTATAACTTTCAAGACATCAAAGATAACAACAGCTTTGATGGCCATTCCAGAAAAAGAGTTCCAAAATGGCTTTGAAGGGTGAACTAGGTGTTATCCTCAGTGCATGCCTTCCCAAGAGTATTTCAAAGGTGACCATAGTGATATTCAGCAATAAGGTATGTAGCACTTTTTCTAGGATGAGTTTGCAAACTTAATTGTCAGACGTCATATTCAAAAATAAGCAGAGAATGACATTGTTTTACATTTTTACAGAATTCACATTGTCTAGATTCTGAGGAGAACAAGGAGATTCTCATATCTCTTTCTGCATTCAATCCCTGGCAAGATATTTTCATGATTCAAGTATATGAAGAAAATTCGCCCTCAAAGAGAAATGTAGTTGAAAAAGGGAGAAGTATTTTAATAACTTTTTAGATAGTTCTGGCTGTTCTACCTAATTACTACACCCAAACACAATAAGTTGCCGTTTCTTAAACTATATCAATGAACATTTCATTTTCTCTTATATTCAGATCCTTCTGTCTACCTTACATTTGAATGGAGCCTTTATCCATGCATGATCTTGCAAGATCTTATCATATATCTTTTAGAAAACCTAGGTTCACTGAGTTATATAGATCTTATACATATTGACGCATTTAATTTACCTAATCAGATAAATCATTTTGTTAATATTCCACCAATCTCATCAGAAAAAATGTATAAGTATTTGGGAAACTATCGAATTCGTGGCAGCAGAGACAAGTTTCCCCAAATTCCAACTTTTTCTTGAAAGCTCATTTTTTATCATCACCAATAAATACCATCAGTTGGAAGTTTTAGGTTCACTTCATTCACTTTCAAGAAAATCTCTGCCAAATGCCTAATGCAAATAACCGCAGTTTGTTAGTTGTTCTTCAAGTAAATATGATGTTTCATGAAAAAAGCTTCTTGTTTTTCTCACATCTCAATCATAGGTGTGCTTTTCCTCCATGCAAAGATCGTATGTTGGAATGCAGCAGAAGTGTCTCACATATACTTCTTATTTTGTCACATAGAATATTAAAAAGGTGTGCACCCAAGGGTCTAGATTTAATAACATTCATTTGTATTGCTTCTTCTGGACCTTTAAAGTGAAACTGCTTTACTGTTCTTTTTGCTGCAAATGCACAGTGATGAAAAATACAATGACTACCACTGAAGTTTGGACCTACAGTAATTTTTTAGCTACCTGAGCAAGTGAAAGTTACACTCTCTGAGCCTCAACTTTCTTATGTATAAAATAGAAACAATAAAATAAATGAATGAGATTAACATATTAAAATATGTATATAAAGTGAGTGCCTGGAATATAGAAAAACACTACAATATCGACCAAAGACATGTACATAAGCAAGTTCATGCACAAGAGAATTATTAGACAAAACCAAAGTATTCTTTCATTAATCATTCAAAACTATTTATGGAAAGCCACAGCCTGGCTCTGTGCTCTATGATAGAGATACAGAAACAAACAGCACTGATCCCTGCTCTTAAGTAGTTTACCAGGGACACAAGCATTTAATTCGAGTGTGAGGACCCAGGCTAAACGGCATTGTAAGAAAGGTATGCACAAAGTGCCAAGGCTAGGCAGTGACATCCTCGCTCAGAGTCTGAATTTGGATCTAGGAAGTCAACCTAAAAAGGGAAGATGGGTTCGTGGGCCAGTTGAAGTGAAGACGACAGACAGCCTAGATTTGATGAAGTTTATGGGGTCACCCAAGTGCCAAGGGGAGCTGGGGGCTGAAATTTTAGGTCCCTATGTGGCTCCACCCCTTCCTGCTGCTTCTGTAATCCTCTCATTATAATAATTAACTCCACTGGGAACATTTCTCACCTGCATTGATCTTAACTTAGGGTCCACAGTCATGGACAGAAATCGTGGGTTCTAAGAAGTAGATAGAAAAGGTAATTACATCTTAATTTCATTAGCCTGCAATTAAAGGTAGCCTTTCCTTCTATTGTGAAAATAGGCATCTATGTCCATACCACCTGAACGTGCCCAACCTCCTCTCATCTCCGAAGCTAAGCAGGGTCAGGCCTAGTTAACATTTGGATGGGAGACCACCTGCGACTACTGGGGGCTGTAGGGCTATAAAAAAAAGACGGCATGGTGGCTCATGCCTATTACTCGGCACTTTGGGAGACCAAGGCAGGAGGATTATTTGAGGCAAGGACTTTAAGACCAGCCTAAGCAACCCCGTCTCTACAAAAAATTTAAAATTTATCTGGACATGGTGACATGTGCCTGTATTCTTGGCTACTTGGAAGGCTGAGGCAGGAGGATCTCTTGAGCCCAGGAGGATGAGGTTTCTGTGAGCTATGATAGTACCACTATTCTCCAGCCTGGGTGACAGAGTGAAACCCTGTCTCAAGAAATAAATATATATATGTATATATATATATTTTGTTTTGTTTTGTTTTCTTTTTGTAGAGACAGAGTCTCACTTTATCACCCTCGGTGGAGTGCCATGGCATCACACAGCTCACAGCAACCTCCATCTCCTGGGCTTAGGCGATTCTCTTGCCTCAGCCTCCCTAGTAGCTGGGACCGCAGGTGCCTGCCACAAAACCCAGCTTTTTTTTTTTTTTTTTTCTGTTTTTGCAGTTCGGCCGAGGCCGGGTTTGAACAGGCGCCACCCAATAAATCAATATTTAAAAAGAAAATAGGCAGCAAGACACAGAGTAGCATACGTACCTATGACTTGGCTATCCATCGAAATAACAAATATTCTCATATCAGATGGCACTGAGTGCTGATAACTCAAAATACTGTTCATACTCATTAGTGCCTTGAAATCTAGATGGTCATTTAGTTTCATTAATAAAGAAATGTGCAGGCAGCACCTGTGGCTCAGCGATTAGGGCACCGGACCCATACACCAAGGGTGGTGGGTTCAAACCTGGCCCCGGCCAAACTGCATCAAAAAATAGCCAGGCGTTGTGGCTGGCGCCTGTAGTCCCAGCTACTTGGGAGACTGAGGCAAGAGAATGGCCTAAGCCCAGGAGCTGGAGGTTGCTGTGAGCTGTGACGCCACAGCACTCTACCGAGGGTGACAAAGTGAGGCTCTGTCTCTACAAAAATAATAATAATAATAAAGAAACGTGCATTACTATATCACAAATTTAATCCTTTTGTTAACACTATTTTGATATAATTGGTTTTCTTTGCAATCCTATGTATTGTATTTTGTGCATTTAAAATACTAGTCTGAGACGGAATCTACAAACTTCATCAGACTAACAAGTCTGTGGCCCAAAAATGTGAGAGTGAGAGCTACACCCTCCATCCTTAATCCCCCCCTTCCCTGGGTGGACATTGCACGGAATTCTCCTGAAGGGAGAGGCAGCTTTTTTCATGACAGTTCCAGGAAGCAGCCCAAACCATCAAGTCAGAGGACTGCAAACAAGCTGTTTTACCCATTAGGCACCATAGAAACAGGGCCTAGGGCCAATGAGCTTGAACAATGCTGTCTACAAAAATGCTTGAGACAGACCTGGGGGGAAAATTTTATTTGCTCTAAACTAAAAATAAAGCCACAGATGTGGAATCAATAAGCGTCTAATTAAATATCCTATCAAACATCATATGTCAAATTCATTTGTTGTTAAACTTAATATTCATAAATATTTTTGCATGTGAAAAACTACATATCATATTTTCTCACTTTGTAAGGAATTTCAAGTAAACATGATTATAAAGGAAAGGCCGCAAAAGATGAAAAGCTACCCATAGCCAAATATTTTCAAAAGCAGAATTACCGAAGTATGCCCAGTATTTTATGGGGGATAAAAACGTATTTATATGCGGTGGAATGCCAGTACATTTTAGTATGTTTGAAAGGGTGTGGGGCAGGACTTCAGGACAAGAAGTGGGGCTATGTCTTCAAAGGTTGCAAAAACCACGCTGACTGGAAGTTGTAACTTGTCCTCCAACATTCCCATCCCTTTCCCCTTCCTCTCGTGGGCTTCCCAATCCTCACACCACCCTCCCCTCTGCCCTCGTTTTCAGCTTCACTCCCTTCCCAAGGACTTGTCATCCTCTAAGGAGTCCCAGGCTCAGCACTGGGTTTGGCAAAATTGGCTACTTCGGGTTCACTGGGACGTTTGCTAGGATTTCTACTGCCCAGATGACTGAGCCTTTAGTGGAGACCACCAGGTCCTCTGTGATTGGGGATTCTCGTGGGTCATCTCTCTGGGCTTTTTCCTCCCTCCATCAGATGTGATGTGTTTGCTTTCCTGGAAAACCCCCAAACAAGCCCACCTTGAGTAGTGACAAGTTTTGCAGAGAAAAAAATTACCTACCTGCTCTTTGTCTGTTTGGTCTCACTGAGCATTCACCTTTGATGGGGTTGGAGGGGCAAACCTACAACTGAGAAGGAAAAAGGTCAAGAAACGTTTCAAATAGGTCTGCTTATCTGTGCCCAGCACACATACAAGGAACACACAAGATGTAAGAGTTAAAAGCAACGTCTGAACCGGGACTTGGAGAGAACCCCTTCCTGGGAGGAAGTTAGCATTCCTGATAAAATGCACAAGCCATTTTCTGAGAAAGCCTAATGGGACTAAGGTTTATTCTGGGAATCTAGTTCTCCCACCTATAGGCTTCCAACACCTATAGCTGTCTTTTAATCAAACTTTAAAAATCTCTGTATTTAATCTAATAAGGAGTACGTAAGTGTTCTCTTTTTCTATGAAATACTCCTACTGAGAATATATCTTTGAATTAGCCTCCTAATGCATTTCAAGAATGTTATAAAATGTATCCGTTCATGATTAAATTATCTGAGAAGTTTTCTTAAGTATTGCTATTGCTTTTAATAAGAGATTGGATACCATAATCTCTAAGCCTCCTGCCTTCTGTAGAGTTGAACTACTTTATAAGCATCTATTACATTTATAGATTAATTCCTTTAAAGAGTATAGGCAAAGAAATTTGCTTTAATCACATTGTCCCTATAATTCTATTAAGGCACACTACCACTGAAATACCATTTTTTAAAAGCTAACATTATGATGTTTATGCAAATATAAACTGTATATATGTCAAAGATTTCATTCAATTAATTAATAAAGGAACCAGTAAAATGAAAGAGCTGCTTTAATGGAGAATTTGAAGAATATTCATACATGTACAGGCAATCAGGTATGTTGGTAATAGTACTATATGTGCTAATAGTACTAAATGTGCTAATAGTACTGATTAATATTATATAGGAAAATGAAATGTAAGATTTGGGGTTATCTTTCTACAGGACAGGACAAAAATCAATTGTATCTCTACTAGACAACAACATTTCCATTTCCATTGGCAAGAATCATTTGCATAAATATCAGTTTTCTGCAACTTTAATTCTACCCTATTCAAGAGTGGACAATCAAAGATACACATCCCTATAAGGTCAGGTAATGTCCTCTTTTTTAGTTTTAGTTTTTTCTTGGAGGGGGAGCAGCGGGCCTTGCTCTGTCACCAGGGCTAGAGTGCATGGTGTCATCATATCTTACTCCAGGTGTGACTCCAGGAGCTTTCCACCACACCTGGCTGATTTTTCTATTTTTTGTATGGATGGGGTCTCACTCTTGCTCAAGCTGCTCTCAAACTTCTGGCCTCAATCGATCCTTCTGCCTCAGCCTCCCAAAGTGCTAGGATTATGGGTGTAAGCCACCATGCTGGCATTTAGATAATGTTCTCTTGATGGTGCCCAGAACTCCACTGAAAGACAACTCAGTAATCCTTTTAGCCAATCTCCACGTCTTGAATAATTTTTCCCAACAATAAATCATTTTATCAACAATTATATCAAAAGTAAAGCATAGAACAAATTCATGGTGAGGGGGACTATGAAAATCATATTAAATAGTCGCACAATTGCTAGCTCCCTGCTTTTCTTTTTCTGACCTAAAATAACAAAATGATATTTCCTAAAAATTATTTATAATTATTGTCTGATTTTAATCTAAATCCCTTTTTTCCTTTGAAGGAGGAGAAACTTGAAAAAAAATTCCAGAATTAGCCTAGAAAAATAAAGATCTGAAAATAGTAAAAAAAAATGTTGAGAAAGAATTGACAGCTGCTGTGGGGGGCTGTATCAGTGGTGAGGTAGGAAGGAGGTGGGGGAACTTGCTTTCACTGATACTGAATATTAAGAGTCATTTGAAATTTATAGTAATAAAAACAGTAACAACACAGGAACAGATAGATTGATAAAGGAACAGAAAGCCTTAGACCAGACCCAAATGTAAGAATCTACCATAGGCTAGAGGTGACATTCAAAACCAGTGAGTTTTCTTTTTTTTTTGGCGGGGAGGAATTACAGAGTGATATTCAGGTAACAGAACAATAATTATTTTATATAAGCTGAATCAGAGTCAACTAAAGGTGAAAAACTACCATCCCCAAATACAACTAATCATTGTTACACACAAATAAAAACCTGCTTTAAATTTCCATGCCAGTTTACAGCCCCCATTCTGTACCAGTCAAGGCTAGCGGTTATTGAAAATACTACCGGAACAGATCATTGAAGGACGTATTCTGTAGTGTGTTAACTATACAAAAAAGGCATCTTACAGTTTCAAAACAAATCTTACACAGCTTTCCATTTCAATTTTTTTTCTCTGAAAGGATTAAATTGTGTACAGGAGTAAAATGCTTCGCAGATAAGGAAAGAAAACTCTGCTAGCACCGACTTTTCATCATTATCCTCTTAATCTTCCTCTGTATCTTCAACTTCTTCCCCTTCATCTTCTTCATTTTCCTCCCCTTCCTCTCTCTCTCTTTCTTTTGTGAGAGGGTCTTGCTGTCACCTGGACTGTGGGGCGCAAGGATGCAATCATAGCTCACCGCAGCCTCAGACTCTGGGTTCAAGCCATCCTCCCACTTCAGCCTCCTGAATAGCTGGGACTACAGGCCTGCACCCCCACGCCAGCTAATCTTTTATTTTTGTAAAGAGGGGAGTCTCACTCTGTTGCCCAGCTGGTCTCAAATTCCTAGCCTCAAGCAATCTTCTGGCTTCAGTCTTCCAAAGTGCTAGGATTATAGCACGAGCTGCTACATCCGGCCTCGTATTCTTTTACCAGTTTCTGGAAACTATTTCTGAAAAGATAATATGTCTGATTCTTCCTTCCTTTCTTTGGGGATACCACACAGGTCTCTCCCACTTTTTTCTCACCCCCACCCATCTTCTCTCATTCCTGGCTCTCTTCTCTCTCTCTTTCCCATCTCTTCCCCCCACATTCTTACCTCTCTCTCAGATAAAATAACTGTGTACTTTTATATCCTAAAAAAAATGATAACATGCCTGGCAAAAAAGGAAAATCCGCTGTTGTTCTAAAAGGCCCATAGCTATCCTTTCGGCTAATTTTCTATATCTGTTTTACACGGACGTTGTTCTTGGTGCTAGGGATAAGGCAGTGAACCACGCAGGTGCAGTCCCTGCCCTTGTGGAGTTTACATTCTCATGTGACAGGGACAATTATTGAATAAGTAACCACAGAACACAATCAAGAAGTGGTAAGTGCCAAAAAGACACAGAACTCTAGGAAAGGGGGGTAGAGAGGCCCAGGAGGGAGCTATTTGCATGGGGGGCATCAGAACAGGAATCTGTAGTCAGATGTTTTTCTGAGACCAGAAGAGCAGAATTTAGTGAGTAGTGGGCAGTGAAAGGTTCAGGATTCAAGATCCTGTAACACACAACCTTCTAAGAAAATGAATACACAAAAGTAAGCTAGTCTAGTTATCAGCTTTCCAGTGGCATTTCCCACCTAAACATCTGAGCCACAAGCCAACCTTCCAATAATCCCAAATGCATCTTGTGATAAATTCCTACTTCATATTTATTTCTGATCCCAAAACCAAACCTAGATGCCGGCCCCATATGCTGGAGGTGGCGGGTTCAAACTTGGCCCTGGCCAAAAACTACCAAAACCAGACCTAAATTTTAGAAAACTGGAAGATAAAATTAGTATTATAATATTCCATTTTCTGTTAAGTTCCCATGGAAAACATTGAAAAAAAATGACTAAGAAAAGCCTGAGACAAATAGCTGGGATGTCTAAAATGTGTTAAATCCCCATGTAATTTAGTTATTTATCAAACATGAGCTGTTCCCCTCCAAGTGCTAAGCAGTGGCCGGGGTACCAAGGGTACAGATTTTTAACAACAGTCCTGTCCTTTGAGTTCCCACTGCCACAGGGGATGGCTGTCATGGAAACTAATTACATCACATGGCTACAAGAGAACGTGGCCAAAGTGCTTTGGGAACATAACATCCAGAGAAATGAGCTTTTCAGAAAAAAATCCTTTATAACTCTTTTAATTGCCCCATAAAGAGGATACTTCTCAATCACTTTCTTACTCATCCGGTATGCTGCCTTCGGCACTGCTGAATATTTCCTCATTTTTGAAACTTTCTATGTCCTGGTTACCCTGAAATTTGATTTCTCTCTTTTTCTCCAACCTTGCTGAATTCCACCAAATTAGCACACATTCCTTATACTTTCTATGTACCCCAGCAACTAGCAAAATATCTGGCATATGCCAGAGACTCGAGAAATATTTGTTGAATTGGACCCAACCAGGTGGCACCTTTACAAAGTTGTAACAGTTCTCTTAGCTTCCTCCTGTTTGTTCTTCCTCCCACACTACATTCATTCATTCCTTCATTCATTCATTCAGTTAATACATATGGAACAGCTATAACGTGCCAAAACCTCATCCGAGAAACAAGGGCACAGCAGGGAATAAAACAGGCAAAAGTCCCTGTCTTGATAGAACTTACATTTCAAGGCAGGAGACAGAAAACTAAAATACAGTAGAAGGTGCTGAGCTATGGGAAAAAACTAAATAGTTCTATAAGACAGGATTCAATCATAGAAGCAAAGCAACTAGGAGACATTCAGTGGTGAGTGGAGCCCACTAGTACCAGCCTGAAGGAGCTGTTAGTGTTTATTAGCGTCTCTTCTCCACTCCCCATTCAGTGATGTCACATTGGCTATGGTGGGAATATTTACACCAGGGAAATTGGAAAATGCCACAAATCACACCTTTTTTATTTTTCCAGAAAGCTGGTTGTTAAACATTTACCAGCATACCTCACACACCCACACACCCACACTCATGCAAGAATTTATTAGAGGGCTTTGCCTTTATACAATCATAGGGCTATGAAGCCATAGCCTCTGTGTCTGGTGCTGGTGCTGAAGTCAACAGAACAGGTAGTCAGGAGAGGAAATGGGTGTGAAGTCTGAAACCAACATGGAGCCCAAGCAGCTGAGCTGGAAGCCAGAAGGACAGATGGAACTGTTGTTGATCTCTCGCCATCTCTAAGCTTCCAACTTAAGAGAGGTGAAGGTGGGGGGAGGAGTCCTAGGGGAGAAGCTGTACCCTGAGTGTGGAGCTGAACATAACCCTAAGAGCCTGAAGGACTAGCAGACAACGCAGCTAGAGCCGGAGGAGCTGTGTCCAGCTGCTGCCCCACACCAGCCGTGTGAGCCGACATGCAGGCCAACAGGTAAGAACAACACATCCAGCTGGCCCAGTCTCCTAAGTGTGAGAGCAGCATATTGGGTTCCTTCACTTCTGCCTTCCAAGTCATGTGTCTGTGGCCCAAGAGACTTCAGAACTCTGCAGGGAAGAGAATCTGGGGCTCGTAACTCCAGCTCAGCTAAGTTGGCACTATACAAATCCACCACAGCTAGGGTCAACAGGATTGTCAGGGAGGGACTTACTGAGAAGGTGACACATGAGTAATATCTGAGGGAAGCGAGGGAGCAAGATTTGGGGTTTTGGTGAGAAGAGAGTTCCAAGCCGAGGAGATAGAAAATACAAGGCCCCGAGTGGAGATTACAGCTGACATCTGCAAAGACCAGCAGCCGGCAGAGATAATAGGATAGCTGGAAAGAGAGAATGAGGAGCAGCCAGAGGGGACGTCACACTGAGTAGGAGGCCCTTGGGGAGGTGTTTGTAAGACATCGAGCAAACCTTGGCTTCTACTCTTTGTGAGACAAAGATCCAGTGGATGATTTTGACCAGAGGAAGAACAAGATTAAACAAATCTTAGCAGGATTATTCTGGATGCTGAATTTGGAATACACTGAAAGATTATCAAATGCAAATTTTGAGGTCATTGCAAAGTTCACAAGGGAACCGATGGCTTAGACCAGGGGAGTAGCAAGGCGATGGTACAAAGAGGTTGGATCCTGGGCACATTTTGGATGTGGTGTCAGTGGAATTTACCCTGCATGTGGCCTATGAGACAAATAGAGGAATCAAAGATGAGTCCAAGTTTTAAAGCTGAGCAACTAGAACCTGCTATTAATTAAATTCGGAAGATGGAAAGATAACTAAGCTTGGATGTGGTGGGAGGAGCGCAGGAGTAGACAAACTGAGTTTGAGTTTTTTCCTTAGACACCAAATTGGAGATGACAGTTGGGTCTGTGAAGTTTAGGGGGAAGGTACAGGTTAAAGGTGCCAATTTGGGAGTAACGGCATGCGATGAGAAATATTCCTCACCATGAGATTGGATGAGATCACAAAGGCAAGGAGAGAAAAGAGGAGAGGCACAAAGAGCCCTGTCCACTAACGCTCAGGGATACGAGGGGGAACAAGCAAAAGAAACTGAGAATGAGCGGAGAGGCTGGAGAAGACCTGAGAGCTCAGCAGCCTCCAAAGCAAGTGACAAGAGCGGGAGGAGGTGACGAGTTCAGTCTGATGGCTTCGGACGGATCTAGTAAGGTAAGAACTGAGTCCTGATGGTTTAGTTTAGCGAATTGGGAGGTTTGGGGCCACCTCGTTAAGGACAGGTTGGGCAGATGAGAAGCAATAAAAGCCATATCAGAGTAAGTTCAAACGAGGATAAATGAAGACGTTAGAGACAAGATGCACAAATCTTTTGAGGGGCCAAAGGAAGGACAGAAGTGGAACATGAGCGAGAAGGCAGGAAGGAGCGGGGGGAGAGGCTTTGAACTGGGAGTAACAAAGGTGTGTTTGTAAGATGATAGGATTTCCCTGAGAGTGGAACATTTTATGATGAGCAGAGAGGGGAAAGCAATGTCCCTTTAGTAGATGAGAGCGGATGACTTGTGGTACAGAAGCGAAGGGATTGCATTCAGAAGAAAATGACTTTGTCCATAGTAGACCAAGTACTTGAGGTCAGTAGTCCAAATACATGAGGCAAATAGGTAGATGGGGGAAATTTTCTTATTATTACTATTTCTAAATTCTCATTTCTATATAAGTGGGGTAAAAGTATCACCTGAATAAGGTTTTGGGAGAATTAAGTTCATACATATAGACACACAGGAGAGGTGTAATCAGTGTTAACAACTGTTAGATACTATTGCACGTCTGGGCGATCTCGTCGGTTCTCATGTCTTCAATGACCCCCATCCTTAATCTTCAGATTCAAAGTCCAATTCCTGCTGCTCTCTCTCAAAATCAACAGTCTGCAACCCAGCTCTCAGGGCATAGCTGTCTCCTGCGGCTTCTCTGGGTTCATGGCTCCTCCCGGTCACATCACCAGGTGCCCTCCTGGGCACACACCAGGTCTCCTCCCCTCGCTCATACTCACACCTCAGCCACACCAAGTTTGCCTCATTCTTTCTCAGTATCTTGGAAACCCCTTCTCTCCTCTCCACCCCTCTACGCCTTCGGGCTCTCAGCCGCTCTCCCTTCTGGACTTCAGCCTCCTAGCTGGTCCCTTGCGCTCCGCAGTCCACATGTACCAAGCGATCTGTCTGAAATGTGAAACGCCATGTCATTTTCTGGGTTAAACACTTCAGCAGTAGCCTAGACACAAGATTAAATCCAATCTATGCAGCATGGCGCCGAGGCCTCCTAGGATATGTTTACAACGTTGGCTGTGCCTCCTGCACCCTCGAACTCTGGACTGTGTGTGCCGATTACACCTGTCTATGGCTTTCCTGCATAGCGCTTCCCAAAGCTAGCTTAGCACCCCCATGCTAATGCCTAATTACCCTTCAACTCTTGGCGCCATCTCCTCCAGGGAGCATGCCCTGAATTCCCTCCTAGTTGAGCCAAGTACCCTTCCTCAGAGCTCTCATATTATCACTTCCAAATACCTTCCAGGTGACAAGGGCTTAATGAATTGGTTGACATTACGTTAGACGAATTATATCTAATTGATTAAACTACAGCACATGACATCTTGAAGTCTTTTCCAGTACTTATGATATTACAGCACATATTTTTCTTTTGGTGACAGTTTTATAAAGATACAATTGACATACCGTATAATTCAGCCTTTTGAAATATATGATACATAGTGGCTTTTAGTATATTCACAGCATTGTGTAACCATCACCACAATCAATTTTAGAACACTTCCTCACCCCCCTGTGCCATTTGGCTGTCACCACCCATTTCCTCACAACCTCTCCAGTGCTGTTCAGGCCTAATCTACTGTCCGTCTCTATGGATTTGCCCATGATGGACATTTCACATAAATGCAATTGTACAATAAATATATGGCCATTTGTGTCTGGTTTATTTAAATTATCATAATGTTTCAACAGCTAGCCATGTTGTAGCACATATCAATGTTTCATTTCTTTTTATTTCCAAATTATATTTCATTATATGGATATGCTATGTTTTATTTATCCATTCATCAATTGATGGATGTGTGGGTTGTTTTTAATTTCAGCTATTATGAATAATGCTGCTATGAATATTCTTGGACGGGCTTTGAAGTGTATATGTGCTATTTTGTGCATATATTCTTTCATCTCTCTTGAGTATATACCTAGGAGTAGAATTCCTTGGTTATATTGTTACTGGACAAAGAGGGTCCAGCCACCTGTCACTGTTACCCAGGATGTAGAGACTTTATCTGTCAGAAGGCCAGAAATTCTGGAGAACAGTGAGAGGAGCTTCTCCAAGACTGTTCTATTCTTCCACTTCCAAAATCACAGTTGTATACATGAAAGTTCAAAGTAAAAACCATGTTAACTCCTATCTTAAATAACAATAATCGGCATAACCCATGACCCAAAACAACATTCCAACTTAAAAGTTAATCTCCTAAATCAATTGTCCTAAACTATTCAAGATATACACTTTTAGGTTAAAGCTGGATTTACAAAACCTCAACAATGGGAGACCTGAGGTGAAGGTCAGGCAGGACTAAACTGACCACACCAGCTGCGCCATGTTGGCCTGGCCTGACTGGTTCTGTCTTATTCCCACACATGTGCTCTCAACATGATAACTTTTGGCTTAGCCTTTGGAGGGACTTCCAGACTATAGCAGGTATATTTTTCTACTACCCAAGTAAAACTGTAGATCCCATTAGTCTTTTTTTTTTTTTTTTTTTTTTTTTTGAGACAGGGTTTCACTCTGTCACCTGGGCTATAGTGAAGTAGCATCATCCTAGCTCACTGCAGCCTCAAAACTCTTAGGCTCAAGAGATTCTCCTGCCTCAGCCTCCCGAGCTGCTGAGACTATAGTGCTGTGCCACTATACTGGCTAATTTTTTAAAACCTTTTTGTATGGGACTATAAACTAATACAAACTTTTTGGAAAGAAGTATGGAGAATCCTCAAAGAAAGCAAACTAGACTTCCCACTTGATCTGGCAATCCCATTACTAGGCATCTACACAGAAGAAAAAAATCATTTTATCATAAGGACATTTGCACTAGACTGTTTATTGCAGTTCAATTTATAATTGCCAAAATGTGTACATTGAATTCTTGCTTCTCTATTCTTGTGATGCTTTATAAGAAGAATCATCTCTTAGTAAAGCGTCTTTATCCAGGTTCCATCTTCCATCCAGAAGTTCCATCTTCATCCAGGTTAATACAAAAGATGTAAAGTTTCCATCTTTTTTAATAGCTGAAGAGTATTCCATGGTATACATATACCTCAGCTTGTTGACCCATTCCTGGGTTGGTGGGCATTTAGGCTGTTTCCGCATTTTGGCGATTATAAAAAGAGCCCATTTGATCCTTCAATCCTGTTACTAGGCATCTACCCAGAAGAAAAAAAGTCATTTTATCACAAGGACATTTGCACTAGACTGCTTATTGCAGCTCAATTTACAATCGCCAAAATGAGGAAACAGCCTTATTGCCCATCAACCCAGGAATGGATTAACAAGCTGTGGTATATGTATACCATGGAATACTATTCAGCCATTAAAAAGATGGAGACTTTACATCTTTTGTATTAACTTGGATGGAGTTGGAACACATTCTTCTTAATAAAGCATCACAAGAATGGAAAAGCAAGAATCCAATGTACTTGATACTAACATGAAGCCAGTAGGTGATCTAATACAGACTCACATAAGAGAAAAACTCAAATTAATTCAAGGTGGGAGATGGGGGATCTAGTGAATGGGGAAAGAGGAGGAGGAAGAGGGAGGGGTGTGCTCCCACTTAATGGGCACAATATTAGGGTGTATGGCACACCTCTTAGGAGTGGGACACAATTCTAAGAGGGACTTTGCCTAACAAATGCAAACATTATAACTTAATTCTTTGTACCCTCAGTTAACCTGAAACAATAAAAAAAGTAAAATACAACTTTTTTGTAGCATTGAGGTGTCACTGTTGCTTGGGGTGGTATTGAACTCCTGGCCTCAAGCTATCCTCCCAACTGGGTCTCCCAAAGTGCTAGGATTACAGGTATGAGCCACTGTGTCCCAGCCTGGTTTCCATAAGCCTTTACAGAAGGTCCATACTGTAGCTGACTGGAGATCCTGAGTGAAAGACAATTTGGTTCAGGTCAGCTGACCCTTTGAAGGAACCAGTGCGCATAGAGAACCCTACCCACTTGATTGCAAAGAGGCCCTTGTAAAAGCAAGACTCTGCCTTTGGCATTTGAGGTGGGTTTGAAATGTGACTTTGACATAAAGTCCCTTTCATTTTCCTCTTCACTCACCATCCACTCCCGAGCTATATCTTAACTTTTAAAGTAGTGTATTTAAAATAGCATGTGATTCAGATGCTCTTGGAGTAATGACAAATAAAAATTAAATAGAAGTGTGCGATTCTCAAACATATTTTGGCATCTACTTATAGGTGTGTGAAAAATCTACTGGCTATAGTATGTTCGACATGTATATGTTCATGGTAACAATAGATCATATTTTATGGTGTTTGGATGTTTTTTCCACATGAAAAGTCTTTATTAATATTGTGAAAAATCTATACAGTGGCTGCAGATAACGTCACTGTAGAGTCTTTACTCCTTCGCCTGTTATCCAATCTTCAACTCACTCTTCGCCAGCACCAACATTAGCCTTTGCAGTCCCCCTGACTTTCTTCATTCTGTCCTTGTGTTCCTTTTGCTGCCTTCTTGAGGTCTTTTTCTTCTCATACAGGCCATGGCTTGCAAGTCTATGTTTGGGTTCATTTTTCTTTGCATAATCCAAAGAATCGTAAATCATGCCAAAGCCCATTGTTTTCCCACCACCAAAGTGAGTTCTGAATCCAAATACAAAGATGACATTGGGTGTGGTCTTGTACGTTTCGGCTAGCTTTCCATAATTTCTGTCTTTGGTACTGTTGCCTTCCCAGGATGAGGAACATCAATGACCATTTGTTTCCTCTGAAGTAGTTGGTTGGTCGTGAACTTCCTGGTCTGGATAGTTACTGTGTCATTCATGATGGCAGGTGATCCTCAGGCAGCCAGGGAGGAAAAGAGACAGTCTTTTTTCTTTTTTTGAGACAGAGTCGCACTCTGTTGCTCAGTGTGGAGTGCAATGACCTCATCACAGCTCACTGAAACCTCCAACTCCTAAGTTCAAACATCCTCCTGCCTCAGCCTCCTGTACCACCATGCCCAGCTAATTTTTTTTCATAGAGACAAAAGGTCTTCCTCTTGCTCAAGCTGGCCTCACACTCCTGGCCTTAAGTAACCTTTCTGCTTCATCCTTCCAGAATGCTGAGATTATAGGCATAAGCCACTGCATAGAGCCAACATGATATTTTTTAAAATAAAACAATATCTAAGTCTTTCTTTATACCCAGACCAATATACCTGCATAATCTTTCAAAAGTTTATCCTTCACCCAGCCATTGCCCTGTTCAAACAGCTGAGTGCCTCTGGGATAAAGAACAGGTTCCTTGAGTGTGGCCCTTCCAGAGGGCGACCTCAGGGTCTGGCCCTCAGCATCTCAATCTTATCTCTGCATCACGTCCTCCTGAACTTCTGGAACCTCCTGAACCCATGTCTTGGCTCCCACACCAAGATGTTAACCCTCCCATTGTTATCTGGGTGTGATTCACCTTCCAAAGTCCAGGCCACGGCTCATCCCCTCCATGAAGGCTTCCTCTCTCCTCAGAGCTTTATAACATTCAGTTTTACCATACATTGTTAAATACGTATTTATGGAAATGTCATCAGTTTCTGAAAAATTATGAGTTCCTTAAAAACAAAATGATACCATATACTTTGCCTTATATCAATAGTGTTTATACGGGTCTGAGGAAATATGATTTTGATTTGTTAGATATTTTAGGAACTCAGGAAATTTCACACTAAAATATGACTCCCTGCTATAAAGAATATTTTGAATTGAAGGCCGTTTAAAGTCAAGAAACACTGGAAGAGGTTTTCCCTCTATCTGCGTAAACTGGACTGAACTGGTCAGAAGATCAAAGGGGGAGACTGACTTCCCATATCCCTTCTTGTTAAATCAATATGTTTCAGGAATGAAGGTCAGGAATGCAAGTGGACCTGGCCCCAATCATGTAAGCAATGAATACCTCTCTCAGGTTAATTTAAAAGTCAGTCTATTTCCCCCATCTATTCATCTTCCCTGGCAACCTTCTCTCCAGCAACTATTTTTCTACATATACTCCTCAATTTCCCCCCTTCCCACTAAAAGTCCTGTATAAAAATATCTGAACTCCATTGGAAACCTGTGATATCTCCCTGTGAGCATGGGACAATTATTAATCTGCCTTAATTGTGAGTTGATCTTTCCAGGAACTTTGAGGGAAAGGGCAAGTTTCCCCTCACCCCTACAGCTTAGCGTATCAGGAAGGATGTTAAAGCCACTTTGCTCTTCTGAAAGCCACAGGAAGAAAATTGGAACTCCAACCAACTGGCAATGTGGGAAGATATTTTACTTCATCATACTCCCGGTTTTCCTTACTTTGGGCTCCAGTTGAGCAGACAGTAAAAGATCATTATCCTTTCCAAATTTACAGATTTTGTGGGTGACTGGTATTGGTATATTTTTTGATACTTTCTGGTGTATGAATATTCACATTGTTTGATTCTGTCTCCTCTCAGAAATAACTTTTATTATTGTTGTTATTTCCTTTGTCAACTGTCTTTCTAAGTTGTTTACTATGGCGGAGAACTCAGTCCTCGCATCCGGTAAGGCCAACATTTGAGCCTGGCCTGCAGGCTAGCCAGTTAGACAATTCTGACAGGATGGACCAACATCTGTTAAAGACAAATGCAGCGGGTCTCTGAAACAAAAACTGTTTGAGGTTTCCATCTTGTTCTGTTATTTGTCTCTGAGCTGACCGTGTGCCTGAGTGGGAATTCTCTCCTCAATCTCTGCTATTCAGGGGCATGTTTTTGGGGGACACATCAGGTGGCTAGTCTGAAAAAGATTGGGAATCCAAGACAGGTAAGATTCTAAGGAGCACATGCCTTATAAACAAACGTGACAAGCTCTAAGGGAAGTCTTTATCTTAAAATGTCTTGTTTTGTCTATTTCTGAGAGTGAATTTTTGGAAATCTTGGACATTGCCTTTTCTATGTAGAGGCATTGGGTTAAACTGCCTTCTCTTGTGTATTCTCCAGACTAAACCTGAGAAATTATCACCTGGGCTTTCTATAAAGAGGCCTTGGATTGAGTCACTTTTAGAATAAATATATAATTGACATTAATGGATGGAAGATGGACCTTTTATTTTTATTTATTTTTATTTTTTTTTCTTTATTGTTTTTACTATTAAATCATAGCTGTGTACATTAGTGCAAGCAAGGGATACAATGTGCTGGTTACATATACAATCTGAACTATTTTCATCAAACTGATTACCATAGCCTTCATGGCATTTTCTTAGTTATTGTATGAAGACATTTGTATTCTGCATTTAGTAAGGTTCGCCTGCACCCTTCTAAGATGCACCATAGGTGTGGCCCCACCAATTACCCTCCCTCCACCTCAACCTCACCCCTCCCCTCCCTTGCCCTTTCCCCATATTCTTGTGCTATAGTTGGGTTATAGCCTTCATATGAAAGCTATAAATTAGCTTCATAGTAGGGCTGAGTACATCGGATACTTTTTCTTCCATTCTTGAGATACTGTGCTAAGAAGAATATGTTCCAGCTCCATCCATGTAAACATGAAAGAGGTAAAGTCTCCATCTTTCTTTAAGGCTGAGTAATATTCCATGGTATACATGTACCACAATTTATTCATCCATTCGTGGGTCAATGGGCACTTGGGCTTCTTCCATGACTTAGCAATTATGAATTGGGCTGCAACGAACATTCTGGTGAGATGTCTTTGTTATAATGTGATTTTTGGTCTTCTGGGTATATACCTAGTAAAGGAATGATAGGATTGAATGGCAGGTCAATGTTTAGATCTCTAAGTATTATTCTCCAAACATCCTTCCAAAAGGCACGTATAAGTGTGCATTCCCACCAGCAGTGTAGAAGTGTTCCCTTTTCTCCACATCCACACCAACATCTCTTTTGACAGGGCATAATGGCTCACCTCTATAATCCCAGCATTCTGCTAGTGTGAGGCAGATGGATTGTTTGATCTCAGGAGTTTGAGACCAGCCTGAGCAAGAGCAAGAACCCCATCTCTAAAAAATAAATAAATAAATAAAAATAACTATCTGGGTGTCATGGCCAGTGCCTGTAGTCCCAGCTACTTGGGAAGCTGAGTCAAAAGGGTCACTTAAACCCAAGAGTTTAAGGTTGCTGTGAACTATGACATCTCAGCACTCTACCCAGGGTGACAAACTGAGACTCTGTCTCAAAAAAAAAAAAAAAAAAACAGACTTCTAAATTTTCTTAAAATAAATTTTAGAGATCTCTCATTCAAAACAATTGTCTTATTTGTATTAATAGAGAAATTAGATTAAAAGAAGGACACACAGCGGGACTAACTAGCTTTAACAATTCTCTAGGAAATATTAAACAGTGAGTATCTTTTCTAAGACTAAGATAAAAAATCCTTTGAACACTGCCCCTGTGGGAATAATGGCAAAGGTACTTATGGCCTAATGGTTAAAGCTCTATGTGTTCATCTTGGCAGCCTAAGCTCAATTCCTGGGCAGAGAATGAGCTTGTTCTGGTTTGGTATCTGTGTAACTTGTGCAGTTTTTTTTGACTCTCTTTCTTTCAGTGCATGGCTTTTGGTTCCTGTATGAGAGATTCTGGCATAGAACTGGGATTAGGGTCTGCAATCAGAAGAGAAAGCCAGTCCAGAGATAAGGAAAGACTTTATAGAGGGAAAAGCAGACTAGAGCCTCAGCAAGAGTCAGCTCAGCTCCCACATAGTTGTAAAAGGCTTTTATTAGCCTTAGCAGTATAGCAGGAATGGGGAAGTGACTGGAGTCCTTTTCTTCTGACTGATGCTTGTATCAGCCTGCTGCTGCAGAAGACTGCCCAGGGCTCATCTCTAGTGCCTGTCAGGATTGTGGGCGTATCCCCAGTGCCAGCCAGGATATAGGTAGGGTGTTTCCAGAAACTCTGGCCTTGAAGCATTCTAGGAGTCTGGAGAGGGGAAGTATTTGTTTTTTCTAAAATAGCTGTGCTCTTGTCAGGGTTATGAGATTTCCTGTCCTACACTGTACTTTGTTGGGGGACAAATGGGATTTTTAGAGATCTCTGTATAAATAAATGTTCGGCTGAGAAGCTGACACCCTTACAAGGCTAAACAGAAATGTGGGGCATAGCTTGTTTATGGCTACTGAAATTTTCCTTTCTTTGAGCCATTTTTGTAACTTTTGGAACTCATAAAAACTGTCTTTCATCTCTTAGGAGATGCCTCTTGCTTCCTTAATTAAGTTGTAATTTGGGTTTTTATTGGTTTTTAAGACTTACCAGTTTCAAAAAGTTCAAAAGGGAAAATGTCATTGGTTTGTCCTAGTTAGACTCTGCTCTGCCTGCTTTCATTCTCTCCACTCCTTCATCTGTGCTGATCATGAAGTCTTAGCCAAGCAAAGGTGGCCAATTGTTCAAGGTAAACACTGAACTATATGGTCAGTGAATTTTCTTCAACCACATTGCAGCTCTGGAGTCTCTCTGAACTTACTCAGATTCAGCTGCCTGATTTGTGGATTGTTTTTTGCTCAATTAGACTCTGTTGAATTTAATGTGTTAGAAGTGGGCTCTGAAATTGAGCTCCCAGAGCCCTCCGGTAGCACCGAGTGGACAAGGGCTTGTGGTAAGTTCTATCGCAGATTCTGAAGCTCTACCAATTCGTATTTCAGGCTCTCAGAGTTTGTTTAGGCAAATTTCTGATCTTAGCTAGTTTCAAAGTTGCAAAAAACTACACTAAGTCTGAAATCAGATTGAATCTGGGTCTGGGATCAGACTGGATCTGATTACTAACTGGTTCAACAGTCCTCCTTCCTCAGCCTCCTGAAGTGCTAGAATTGCAGGTGTAAGCCACCACTCCTGGCCCTTAATTGGATATCTTGAAATAATTTCATAGAATAAGTTTATATCTATTAGAAGAAAAATTCTGTTTATAAGACGTAGCTGAGAGGAAGGACTGAGTTACTAGAATCTCTTGCCATTGTTCTAAATTTATATGACAAGTCTTACCTTTGCTTAGGGTACTTTTCCTGACCATTTTGTCTTAATTAGAGCTTTACATACAAACTTCTTTCTCTCTTGCTATACGGTCCAATGTTTAGGCTTCAACTCCTAGCTCTGTGATTTCAAAATATAAATTTTCTGCCTTGTTTCACCTAGGAATCATGTTTTTAGAAGACAAATTGTTGCCTAGCTAACAATTTCTTAGAGCAATAAAATAGGTAATTAAAAGACTGATAGTCTGAACTTTAAAAAGTAATATTTAAGAGCCAACAAAATTCCTTATATGAAAGCTATTAAAACTGCTCCTATCTATGTGTCTATATGTCTATGTGCCTATATACGTCATTTGTATATGATATTTACTAACAAATTATCTAAAAGAGCTCTAATTAATTTGCTTAAAATGGTAAGCACTTAATCAAATATTTTATGAAGAAGATAGAAACTGGCCTTAAGTAGTGGCTCACACTTATAATTCTAGCACTCTGAGGTTGAGGTGGGAGGATCACTTGAGTGTAGGAGTTTGAGACCAGCCTAAGCTAATGCCAGACTCCATCTCTACTAAAAATAGAAAAAAAATCTGGGTAGTTGTGGCGGGCACCTGTAATCTCAGCTACCTGGGAGGATGAGTCAGGAGGACCACCCAAGAGTTGGAGGTTGCTGTGCACTAGGTTGACATCACAGCTCTCTAGCCTGGGTAACAGAGTGAGACACTGTCAAAAAAAAAGCAACTAACTCAAATAGTTTTTAGTTCATGTGACTTTAAGAATACAGTAATCCACTCAACTCAACTTTCTTTCTGATTCTATTACACTCTGATTCACAATTTCTCTTTAACTATTAGTTAATATAAATCTGAATACCTCAGAGATCTAAGTTGCCATCAATATTCTCTCATTCTCTAAGCTGATTTGGGCTCCATAACCTTACCCAAAGACCCACTCTTGTATGGTCCTTGTTCAGTATGTTAATAATCTTCTGCTCTAAAAACAGGGTGCTCGCTTAAACTTATTCTTTTAAATATTCTAGCTGAATTGAGGCCATAAAACCTCTAGGTCTGGACTACAGTAGTTACAAACAACTGTTGCTTAGAACAAAACAGTTCAGGGCATTCAAAAGCTTGCTTTAAAATGCCTTGAGTCAAATTTGTCATAGCCCTCACTAGAACTTGCAGATTGGCATAAGATTGATACATTTGGCACAACTTGAAAATCTCATTTGCAAATTTCTACAAACAGTCCTATTGACAATAGACCTGTAAAATCATATGGAGTGTATATTGTGCCAAAAAGATTCCCTGTGTCTCCTTTCCTTTGTAACTTACACTTATCTCCATCACATGGGTCATATATACTTTTGGAGAATAGTTAATAAAAATATTAGTATATAATTGGTACTGCCCTAGGATCTATAATATCCCTGACAAAATTATTTCCTAGTGAAATGTTTGTAAATCTCATCAAATCTCTTGAGGAAACTGGCTCTGTTGGACCTTGAATTAGAGCAGAAACAACAACAACAAACAATTAAATGTCTTGTTAAACTTTACAACAGTGAAAGTGAAATCAGGGACATGTTTGCCCAAGTTTATGGGGGAAAATGCCATGAAAAAAAAGCAGTGTACAAATTGATTAAATGTTTTTCAGAAGGGAGAAAAAGCATCACTGATAAAGAGAGGTCAGGGTAGCCAGTAATGAGCAGAACTGATAAAAACACTGTAAAAATTCATCAAATTGCGTGTCAAAATAATCAGCTGACTATAAAAATCATGGCATACCAAGTAAACATTGATAGAGAAATAGGAAGATCTTAACTGAATATCTTGGTTAACTACTCATGGCTCTTGCATCATGACAATGCACCAGCTGACATGGCACTGT
Source organism: Perodicticus potto (assembly GCA_963574655.1). NCBI lineage: Eukaryota > Metazoa > Chordata > Mammalia > Primates > Lorisidae > Perodicticus > Perodicticus potto. The sequence goes on along the minus strand of CAUYRH010061397.1, from coordinate 14,222 downwards.
CTGTGAGGGAATTTTTAGCCAGTAAATAAATAACTGTATTGGAACACCCTACTCACCTGATCTGGCCCCCAATTACTTTTTCTTTATCCAAAGGATAAAAAAAAGAGAAACAAGAACATAAATTTGAATGAATTATTAATGAAGGAATGAATCAATGAATACACAGAAAATAAATCTAAGTACATTTCTCCATACTTAATTAAAGCAGTGTCCCATTCTTGGAAATAAGTCTTCATTAATTTAATGGAGAATATTTATCTTATCTTCCAAGATAAATAGCCAGTAAACAAATAGCTGTATTGGAACAGTTTATCTTCTTAGATAAACTTTATTTAAACTTTAAACTTTTATTTATCTTCTTAGTCTCTATTCACACTAAGTGGCAAGTATTTTTGCCAATAATCACACAAGGTCTTCTCTGTTGGGCTATCAGGGTACCTGGGATCTATCGGTTTTCAAATATAATTTTCAAATACAACAGAGACTAGGCTGTTCCTGACCTCTTACTGAAGTTCTCCAAATGCTTGCATGGTGATAGTGAACTCTTGTTCTATTACCATGGAGAGATTCAAAACTGTCTTTTCAATCTCATGAGTTGAAAATGCCAGGCAGAGTCCTGAGCACCAAAAAGAATTTAAAATTATGATATACAAAGTGGGTTTTTAAATAATAGCACATCTAATACATTTGCTTAATACTACCTATGAACAAAAGAATCCAAGTTTTTAATTTGGCTGCCATTTAAAGTGGAATACCTGGCTTAGCACCCATAGCTCAGTGGTTAGGGCACCAGCTACACACACCATACACGGAGGCAGGCAGGTTCAAACCCAGCCCGGGCTTACTAAACAGCAATGACAACTGAGACAAAAAAAATAGCCAGGCATTGTGGCAGGCACCTAAAGTTCCAGCTACTTGGGAGACTGAAGCAAGAGAATTTCTTAAGCCCAAGAATTAGAGGTTGCTGTGAGCTATGATCATGGCACTCTACTAAGGGCAACATAGTAAGACTCTGTCTCAAAAAATAAATAAGTAAAAAATAAAGTGGAGTACCTGGAGTAACAGAAGATGTTAGATAATCAAGTCTATAACATCTTGACCATTTAGGGGAAACCACTTGTACACTTCATTGCATACAATTAGAAGACCAGTGTAATTTACAGATAAGTTCAGGTTGGAAACTGTGTCCTCCCAGTCTGTCCTTTGCTGTGCCTCCTCTTCCTCATTGGCACTTTCACATCTTCAGTGTCCATGTGCCCCTGGACATGACCTCTCAGTCTACTGGAATAGAATAGGTTTTGAAATATTAGATACTAAAAGCTCTTGGTTCAGTTCTGGCTTGATCGTCTCACTTAACCAAGTCGTGCAGACTTTTGCTCCATCCATATACAATCTTATGTCTGGTAACGTAACAGGAGGAGCAAGTGAGCTACCCCAAGTTGCACAGACCTGGCTTGGGAGGCATTCATAACATCTGGTAATCTGACAATCATTGACATCTTGGGGTTTAGTATCAGCATCAGCTAAGGGGTGCAAAGATGCCATCTGTAGAATCAAACCACAGGGTTTGATCACAATCTTGCTTTAATACATCATCCAAAAAATGTTTAGGAATATTCTACAGAGGGAAAAAATTCTTTCTAGTGGCTATATCTGAACAAAAAATAGTTCTTGAGCTTTCACAAAGGATATTCTGTGTCTGGTTCACTCACCAACAGGAGAAGCAGCTTGATGTTTCTTCTCTGGTTGAGGATGCCTCATCTTGGCATACATCCACCTTCTAGACAGGTTCCACCAGGAACTCAAATTGGCAGGAACAAAATGAGTTTAGGTTCTTTCACACGGTCTACATGGTGGCACACCAGCAAGTACATTGATCAGTTGGTGTGACCAGGGTTTGAAAGACTGGTACAAAGGGATGTACCAGGTTTGTGCCTGACCTGCTGGAAGAATGGTAAGGGTTAGTAAGAGCAAGGCATAGATTCCCAACAATTCACTCTCAGAAATAAGCGAGATAGGACATTTTAAGACAATGACTTCCCCTATAGCTTGTCACATTTGGTACAGGTCAGTCTGGTTTATGCAGATAGAGATTAAGGCCCCTAGCCCCTGCCAGTGTTTCTTGACCTGGAATGGCCTTCAATTTAAAATATTCTTTATACCAGGCAGTCATATTTTAGGGAGAAACTTCCTGAGTTCCTTCACCCTCTAATTATATCAACCAGACAGACCTGATCAGAAGATCAAAGGGACAATTGACTTCCCATCCCCCTTCCTGTAATCTCAATGCTGCAAGAAAAAGGGTCGAGAATGTAAGCAGATCTGGCCTAAATAATTAAAATGTAAATACCTGTCTGTCAGGTTAATTTACAAGTCAATCTATTTTCCCCTATGCATTTGTCCTTCCTAGCACCTACCCTAGCAATGATATTTCAACCTAATACACCCTTCAATCTCCCCCACTCCCGTCCAAAAGGAGTATATAAAAGTATCTGAATTGGACTGGGCTCAGTGGCTCACACCTGTAAGCCTAGCACTCTGGAAGGCTGAGGTAGGTGGATCTCCTGAGCTCAGGAGTTCCAGATCAGCTTGAGCAAAAGCAAGACCCTGTCTTTACTAAAAATAGAAAAACTAACTGGGCCTTGTGGCAGGTGCCTGTAGTCCCAGCCATGTTGGAGGCAGAGGCAAGAGGATCACTTGAGCCCAGGAGTTTGAGGTTAGTGTGAGCTATGATACCATGGCACTCAACCCAGACTGAGTCTCTGTCTCAAAAAAAATCTGAAGTGAATTGGAAAACAAGAATTATCACTCGGTGACTTCTCCCTGTGCATATAGTAATTAATCTTTTCTTTTTATGAATCTGCCTTAATTTGGGGTTGATCCTTCAGTGAACCTTTGAGGGGAAAGGGGCAAGTTTCCCCTCTCCTCTACACTATTTAACAAAAGCTAAGTTTTAAGTAGTATCTATGCGTTTTACTATATATATGTGTGTGTATATATCTCATTTTATTTACTTTAGTAATTCTCCATGTTCATGTGGTTCAATGTTTACCTTTTGTACTTCTCATGGGGGAAGGCTGAATTTGTAACTAATCTTGATTAAGTGCCTACAATGTGTTGGCTCTTTCAAAGTTGCTTTGGGAGGCTGAGGTGGGAGAAGTGTTTAAGCCCAGGAGTTCAAAGTGACAGTGAGCAATGGTCATACCACTACATATCAGCCTGGGTGACTAAGTGAGACCACCCCCCCCCCAAAAAAATTGCCTTCTAGCAATCTAAAGTTTCACAATTGTATTACAAAGACTGGTTTTCAAGATCACTAGAAAGAAGTGGATATGGTGATAGTATATAAACAGCACAGCAGACGGGATGTGGTGGCTGGCACCTACAATCCTAGCACTTTGAGAGGCAGAGGTTGGAGGATCATTTGAATTCAAGAGTTTGAGACTAGCCTGAGCAAGAGGAGACCCTATCTCTACCCAAAATAGAAAAAAGTAGCCAGCTGTGGGGTGCCCACCTATAGTCCCAGCTACTTAGGAGGCTGAAGCAGGAGGGTTGCTTAGCCAAGGAGTTGGAGGCTGCAGGGAGCTATGATGACATCAATGCATTCTACCCAGGGTGATCGACTGAGACCCGGTCTCAAAAAAAAAATAAAAAAAGCCAACTCTCAAGGAAGGGGGTTCTGATTTTCCTAGGACCCTGAATATGGCAGATTTTCTCTAAGAAGTGGGGGAAGTGGGCATGCTCCTCTACCTTCGGCCCTGCTTTTGGTCCCTAGGCGAGGTTCAAGTTTTGCCCCACTGCTATGTCCATACCTCCCATTTTCCAGACGTTTTTCTCGGTTTCCCTCCAGTTCAATTCAGCTGGATAGGTGGGGCACCTACTGTGTGAAAGGCAAGATGTGATATGCATGTTTTTATAAGCAGAGAAGAGTAGCAAGCACTTTATAAGATGTTCTAAAGGAAATATGTTAAGTGCAACCCAGTAAAAGTGAAATTACCCTTGGGAAGTCCTTAAACTGCCTGTAAAAACCTGCCTTAAGAGGTAGGAAGGATGTGAGGCCACCTCAGGAAACAGCCAGCTCATGTTTGCACAGCAGCAGCATCCTGGGGCTGACAATTCTTGATACTCTAATTGTTCATTTGATGAGACTTCGCCGTGTATGTGCGCGTCCAAGTGTGTGACTGTCCTTTTTTCCAGGCCGAACAAATTATAAAGATATGTGCAGCAAGTGCCACCAAGCTGTGGTCTCTTCCTTCCATGTTCCAATTGCCCCAGCATACCTACTCTCCATTGTTCAGCCGGCCGCAGGCCCAGCGCTTGGGAGCTTTAAAGTTCCCTCCGTAATGTCATAGTTCTAAGCTGCCACCTTGTGGCTGTAACGTGTACGTGCGTTAACCAGCCTCTAATGTGGCCTTGCCTAGCTACACTCGTAATGTGATGCCATGGCTTTTGCCATCTGCATTTTCATCACCACCACCTAGGCTACCTGGCAATGAGGAGCAATGTGTCACTTTGTGACAAATAAAGCATAGATACATGTGCTTCCTTCCCTCATCGAATCACGAAGCTGCATCACAATACTTACTCTGTCTTCAGAAGAGGTAGTGTGCCAAGAGCTTGTAATCATGGTAGGGTTGCCCGTTACTTTGGAGGCGTCTAGCCATAATTACAGCTTTTCCCCAGATACATTGTGATATTTATTTTAAATCCCAGTATCACACAAACAACAGCAAATTCCTATCACAAGCATTTACTGAGCACCTATTAACCACTGCCTTCAGGAGCTCCCAGCTTCGGGAGGGCAGCGCTAGGGACCACAGTGTAGGTGGAGCCTTGCCTACTGGGGGTCTGGGAAAGAGAACTCGAGTCTCTCTGAAAGGGTCTGCAATGTCTTCAAAAAGGAGCCCAAGCTGAGGCCTAGGCCAGAAGGTCAAGGGTCCACAGTTGAGGGCAGGTTAGACATTCCACACAGAAGGAAGAACAGCGCTATTTTAGTGTGGAAATGCCTATGGCACCACTCTGGGACTTGATCCTCAGGTTCTGCCCTCCCCGGACAGCACTCCAGGCTTTTCCTTTCAAAAATGTACTTAAACCTTGTTAGGAGAAGCCCTCCTTTTTTTCCCCCAAATAAAATTTTTCACAGAAACATAGAGAGTTCTGAATTACAGTTTGACCAGCTGCTGCATTACCCAATATTTGTGCTCTTTTTCCTTAATATAGTTTTCTCATTTCAAAATTACTTACTCTAAGGCAGCGGTTCTCGACCTGTGGGTTGCCACCCCTTTGTAACAATGAAAATACATCCCACGTATCAGATATTTACCTTATGATTCATAACAGTAGCAAAATTACAGTTATGAAGTAGCAACGAAAATAATTTTATGGTTGGGGGTCACCACAACACGAGGAACTGTATTAAAGGGTCCAGCATTAGGAGGGTTGAGAACCACTGCTCTAAAGCAACACTGGGTCTTTTCACAGCCCATCCACCCTTCATACCAGAAAACTGAGTGACACAGATGTCTCCAAGAAGCCACTGAAGAAAAAGCACTGTAGGTACCTAAAAGGAAAGGAAGAAAGAGAGGAAAGGAAAGTTCCCATTTTCTCTTATCCCAATAGAAAGGGAATTAGCTCACATATTAGCTCAGCTGTGGATAACCACGGGCAGCAAACCCGTGGAGCCTTCGAGACTATCAGGAGGCCACACATCATAGCAAGTGTTATGTACAGAGCAATCAATGACACCCCCAGAAAGAAAGATGGTTCAAATGCAACTAAATGTTGAGTGACTCATAGATTATAAATCCATTTAGAGTTTTTAGAGGATTCATATATTTCCCCAATCTTTAAGAATCCGCTTAGTCAATGTGTGGAGAGGTCTGAGAATTTTTTGAGGAATTCGTGAGGTTTACCATGCTGGAAGAGACGGGAAGCGCAAGTTCAGTGCCACACCTCCAAGTCTGTCTAGCTAACGCCTTCTCGTCCTTCGAGCTGGTTTCAACCCGGCTCTTTCCTGGGATCTTTCCTATGTGCTCACGTAGCACCGCGTCCCTGCCTCTCCTTCACAGCACTCAAACCAGTTGCAATCTTGAAGCATATGTGAATGTGATGGATGCCAGGCTCTCTCCCACTACTGGAACACAGCGTACGGGCAGGGGCTATGTCTTTCTGCTCACTGTTGTCTGTCCAGGGTTTCGCACAATTCCTGGCACGCACTAGTCACTCATTAGCTAAAAGTCCCAAGTTCCCGCCCTAGGAGATAAAGACAGGGAAGGCATGTCAACATAGACTATCTAGGGCCTGGGTGGCCGGACATAACTACAAAGACCTGGATCCAGAATTAGGTCTCCTAGGGAACCTAGAGGAAGGGGAATATGGAGCTCATAAATGTATTCTGCCGGACAGCCAAAATCAAGGGCAATTCCACCTTTTGTGGATAGCCTAGCAGGAGTGTCCAACCTGCAGCCTTCAGGCCACATGCAGATTATCTGAGGACCGTTTTGCTTATCTGTGGTGTTGGATATTATAAAAATTATGCATGGACTTTTCTTTTGCTTATCAGCTTTTGCCAGTGTTTGTGTATTTAATTTGTGGCCCAAGACAACTCTTCTTCCAATGTATGGCAGAAAAAAAAAAAAAGGATACCCCTGAAAGCAATGAATTAGGAACTAAGCAGTGGGTTCAAGCTCTAGATCCACCCACCATCAACCTGATAACCTTTAGATCAGCCACCCAACTTCAAATCAGATTCCTAATCTATAAAATGGAGATGATGCCTGGCCTGTCTACATCAGCACTGTGAAAGTATCAAGCAAAGTGCCAGATGCAGCGTCACCTGCCCTGTTTGGTGAGAATTTAGTGGGGGGCTTGGTGGAACCTGTAATTGGACAGATTTTGAAACTGGTTACTTATCTGGGATTCCATATTAGCAAGGGACGAGGCAATGGCGTGGGTTCCTAGGAATGACTAGGTTCTGTCACATCTGGATCCCAAAGTTTGGACTAATAGCAAAGCCCTTAAACATGGCCCTTAAAGGGAAAAACGTGGAGCCCCTGACCTGGACCACAGATGTCAAAATGCCTTTGAAAGCTGAAGTGGAGTCTACGACTGCTCCCACTTTGGAGTCACCTGACTTGCAGGAAGAATTTAAATTATACATTCATGAAAAAAGGGACGAACGTTGGAGTCTTAGTACACATGTTGAGAAATATCACACAGTTGGTAGAAGAACTGTCAAAGCCACTGAACAATATTGTGAGAGGACGGCCTCCTCACCTCTGGGCAGTAGAAGCTACTTGGGGGTCGTAATTAAAGACTATGTCTACTCTCAATCTTGCCACCCTGGAACCAGCCAGAGAGAAGGAGCCTGTGCAGCATGACAGTTTGGAGGTTCTAGAGGCTGTGTCTTAGCATGGATCTGTTGGGTCAGCTACTGGCAGCGCTGGATTGGGATTTTTTCAGCAATGGGAGCCGGTTTACAGGCAATGGACAACAAAAGGCCGGATACGTAGTGATCATGGAACACTGTGTCCTAGAAACGATGGCACCACCACTTGGGGCTTCAGCCCAGGAAGCCGAGCTGATTGCTTTCACCTATCCAGAGGGAAAAAAAATGGCTGAGTAGAGGTTTATCTTACCCAAACAGAGATAACATCTGGAGTTACCAGAATCCTTCGGAAGGAACTCACTCTGAGATGGGCAGCTTCCAGGAGCTGCCGGCCCAGGACAGGGCCTTCACCAAGGTCCTGCACGTGGACACCAGCACAGAGCAGGAACAGGCCTCACAGGATGACAGGAGGACAGGCACCAGCGAGAGAAAGAGGCCCAGCAGATGGAGAATGGCATGCTGGTGATGAACACTCAGCCAGGCAGCCACGGAGACTTGGTAGCTCCTCCTCCGACAGCAGACATGTGAGCAGGCTCCAGACTGGTAACCCATTGTCAGCGGGACCCAGGAGCACACCAAGTCCATCTGAGCATCTGCAGAGCCCTGGGCATTTTGCAAGGTGTCATGTGCCCGACTACTCCATGCTGGTGTCCACTGGGGGAATCTACACTTCCTGCTATCTGCACTGGATCAGCCGCACAATGTCCTATGTTCATCCAGGAGCTGCTTCAAGCAGACGCCCTAGGAGGAACCTCTGTGCCACTTCTCCAAGGAGCTGGACGCAGTGGACTCAATGAGCCTATGGCTCATGAAGATGTTCATGGGCTCCCTTCCTCCACCAGAGTGATAATGGACCTCCTTTGATCAGAGGTAACCCACCAAGTAAGCAAAGCTCTACATCTAGAATGGAAAGTAACTACATCCTGGAATTGATGCAGGAAACCTATCTGAGGTGGGATAAGATGTTGCTGCTTGCCCTACTCTGGGTAAGTGTAGCCTCTAACAGCAGCTTTAAGTTAAACTCTCAAGAAACAGTTTATGGGAGACCCTTGCTAACACCCTGCAATAAGTAAGGTAATATAAGTGAAGAAGCAGAGTAAAGCAACATGTCAAACACCAACTACTATGCATGAGTTTGCCTCTTTCAGGTTCCTGCCCCCACTAGAAGCAGAGAAGTAGAAGGGAAGTACCTCTAATAACTCATACTGCATTGAAATTGCCAGGAGTAAAACCTGTGGGCCCTTCACACCAGAGTGAAGAGGTGTCCCATGGAAGACAAGGACCCAATGAATGGGCCAGTCTTTTTGTGATCCAAAATATCTGTTTAAGAAAAAGAAATGAGGGCAGTGTCTGTGGCTCAGTGGGTAGGGCACCGGCCCCATATACTGAGGGTGGTAGGTTCAAACACTGCCCCAGCCAAATTGCAATAAAAAAATAGCTGGGCGTTGTGTCAGGCACCTTTAGTCCCAGCTACTCGGGAGGCTGAGGCAAGTGAATAGCCTAAGCCCAGGAGTAGGAAGTTGTTGTGAGCTGTGTGACACTACAGCACTCTACCAAGGGCAATAAAGTGAAATTATGTCTCTACAAAAAAGAAAAGAAAATGTTGATATTTTCATTAACCTTGTTTAAATTATTTGTTCTGTCTATAGCAGTGTTTTTCAACCTTTTTTATCTCACAGCACACTTGAACCTATAGTTAAACTTCAGTGGCACCCTTAAATTATGTCGATCAAAACAAAGAGTTAAAAAAAGAATATACTTACTGTGCCTTGAACTTCCTTTTAAAATAATTTAATTAATGATCTTTAAAGCTTTGTGTGGCACACCTAAGATCCTCTCCTGGCACACCAGTGTGCCAAAGCACACTGGTTGAAAATCACTGGTCTATAGGATGGAGGGACAACTCCTTAGTAAAGATTTCCTGGGCTTTCGCCTCTTCTGCTGATCTGTCTCACTGCTGAATTTGTCATCCTAAACCTCATTCAGTGCAAGTATACCTGTATATGATTTCTGAATTTGCAGAAGCCAGTATCTTGGATTACCTTTAGGATATGACTAATAGTTCTGCACTCAGAGGTCCCATGATTTTTTCTAGCCCAGCCCTGTATCAGACGTTGTGTGTAAGGTAACAGTAAGGACCCACAATCCTATCAGTGTCTTAGATACCAAGTGGGATAAAATCTCTTACATCAGGTATACTCCTCCATTTTGCATTGTCAATCCTCATGGTTGTAGTTATTGCTTATGGCTTTTTAAATCTGGTAATCTGTTGCGATCTTTATTTTTGTAAATCTACTACCAAAGCTTTACAATGGTATAAATAAGTATAAACCTTCCATCTAAAACATTGCCTCAATTCAGCATGAAGTAGCTCAGTTATGTTATGTTGCCCTTACTCCCATGGATACGAAAGGGTAAAATTAACAGTGGGAAATATAGAAAAGAGGCAATGCTTGATAAAGAACAAAACTGTTTTTACGAGTCATCTCTTTAAAACCTCCTCACCCTTTGGGGGAACTAAAACCTATATCCCTGCCCAAGACCAATAATGAGAGAAGGAGGGAAGTGTTCTTTGCTTTTTGTACCACAAGAGATGACTCAACTAGGAATTGTCCAGGCAGAGGTCATAAGGTTGTCTTCACTACCAGAGATGGGGTTGACCAGGACCACCAACTATAGTTAAATAGTAGTAGCCTGCAGCTTGAAAGTCTCCCTTTAAAAGCTCTGTGTTTCTGCTTACAGTTAGTAAATTGGTATTTGGAGATAAGAGTCTGACATCCTCCTCATTTGGTGGCAAATTAATAAACTTCTCTTTCCTTCTCCTCAAACCACTGGTTCTCTGCAGGGAAAAGTACCAAACTTTCAGTAACAGCCCCATAGAGACTGTTCTTCTCAATGCCTTACTAGCTCAGAGAAGGGAAAGACAATACCCTTTCTCTCTACTATCACAAAGCAAGTCAACAAACACTTTAATAATTAACCCACTATATGTTAGATGTCAGGTAATGGCAAATGAGTAGTATAAAATCATAGCCTTTAAAAATTTCACAGTGGTTCTTAACCCTGGCTGCACATAGAATCATTTGAGCCCTACCTCAAACTAAATCAAAATTTCTGGAGGTAGGACCTGGGATATGGTTGTTTTTCCCAAGATTCCTAGGCAGGCAGTGTAGAAGACCACTGATCTAGTTGGGAAAGAGACTTATACAAATCAATTGTAATGCTATGATAGAGGTATGAACAAAGTGCTACGGAGATAATAAATTCTGCTTGGAGCTCAAACAGAATATAAGCTCCATGAGGGCAGAAATCTGTCTTCTTTGTTTGTTGATATATTGCAAGCACTAGAGCATGCCTAGCATAGCCACTCAACTCATACTGTTGAGTTGTGGCATTAAGAGTGAAAAAATAGAATTTTTGCAAGATACTATGGAAAAGAAATTAAAAGCAGAGGCAATAAAAAAGAACAAAGAGAAGAAAGAATTTCCAATAGTTGACTAAAGCCAGATTGTAGATTATATAATGGAGAATAGTATAAAACTGCTGATTTCAATGCTAAGGATTTTGTTCCATAGTGTGCAAAAATTGATAAAGTATCCAAGAACAAAGAACACAATTCATAGTTTTCAGAAGTAACACCCAAATTCTAAGGTTATCCAACATTTCCCTTCATGGATCTGCATTCCTATAAACAAGGTGCCTTCATTTCTATAGTAGAAGAAAGGGGATGATGTTAATCTCCCTAGGCTCAAAACTCCACTAATCGATTGACCAAAGAAACTGAATTTAATAGGTGCCTGGATATCCTTACAGAGGAATAAGACACAGTGAAGTTAGAGATGCAATATTGGAATACAGGACTTATATACTGAAAGTAAGTAACACAGCTTCTGGAGATGAGACCATATGGTTGTGAATAAGTATCTCCTAAGATAAAGAAAATTACTATTTAGGTATAACAGAAAGAATTCTGATTTGGAGTGTCTAGATTGGGAAAAAATTCTTTAAAGGAAAATTTCACTTTGGAGAAAGTGAATTTTTTCCCACTTATGAATTAGTGGGAAAAAAAGAGATTTCAGTAAATTCAAACTAAGGTAATATGATCCTCAAGCAAGAGACTTTAAAAAGAAAAAAGGTACTAGAAAGGCTCCTAGCTAGACCGGGAAGGGAGGCTGAGGGTGGTGCTTTATGTTGAAAAAACAGCATGTGTGAAGACTCCCGGGTGGGAATGAGTATGGCAACTTTGAAGGAACTAAATCTATGACTAATTGTGGCCCAGTCTCTAGTAAGAAGAGTGGTGATGGAGGAGGCTGGGAAGGGTAATCAAGAAGCAGGCCATGCAGGTTTGTAGACCAAGTTAACAACGGTTGTTCCTTTTTCTCTTGAGAACAATGGAAGTCAATGGATAATTTTTAACCAGAAGAGTGATAGGAAATTTGAGATATATACTAAGGGGAACAAAAGTAGATTCAGGAAGACTGGAAGCAATCCAGAAGTAGAAATAATATCTTTAGGTAGTGAAATAATGGATAGGAGAAAAAACAAAGAGATTCCAGAGATATGTAGGAGGCAAAATCAATAGGAACATGTTTAACCAAGGAGGTGAAAGACATCCTAAAGCAGTGACCCCTTTGGACTGTATTAAAAGGTTGTGGCATTAGGAAGGTTGAGAACCACTGGTAAAGAGAGAACTACGAGTGGTTTCTAATACAATGCACATAATAGAAGCAAATTATTCAGAAGCACTGAGTAGAAAATAATTTAAAGCACTGGATTGCAATCAAAGACCTAACAATTTAGAGCATTAACAAAAATGACCTGAGATCAGACAAAGAAGTCCAGGAAAATAAGTGATCAAAAACCAGGCCATGAAGAATGATCAAAGAAAATGAGGACATTTAGCCTGAAAGGAAGTACAATTTTGCTCATATTGTAAGAGTCACTTATGCATTCAAAAGCAGAGGCTATAATCTTATGTTATTTATTTTTCATCAGACTACAGAGATCACTTGGGTAGCATGTCATCATATCAAAGCCTTGAGAACATTCTGTGAAAGCTCCTTAGTTCAGAAAGGCCTTCTCTCGACTCCACAGCTCTAGTTCCATCGACGTAATAATTATTTTCTTTGTGCTAAACCATCATTCTGCTCTGCTTAATCTTCTCCATAATCTGTTGGAGTTCTGCAGCTTGTCAATTGTAGACATAGTTTTCTTTTCTTAATTTAGCATACTTTATTTGAGCAAGGAATGATTCACAAATTAGGCAGCACTCAGAACCAGAAGATGTGCAGAGAGCTCTATCTAGCAACACATGCAGGCTGTATTTATGAACAGAAAAAAGAAATGATATACAGAAACACCTCGATTTACAGATGTGCATTTGTCTTGTTGGGAAATGATGAAGCAGTTGTCTGATGTGGACATGATCTGATCAGTTGGCACCCAGGGAATGGCTGAAGTTAATGGTATGTTTGGCTGAGACTCAGGTATTTGTTACAAGAATATATTCTTTGGCATCACAGCTCACAGCAACCTCTAAGTATTGGCTATAAGCGATTCTCTTGTCTCAGCCTCCTAATAGCTGAGACTACAGGCACCCACCACAACCCCCGGCTTTTTTTATTGTTGCAGTTGTCATTGTTGTTGTCATTAGCAGGCCCAGGTTGGGTTCGAACCCGCCTGCCTCAGTGTGTGTGGCTGGTGCCCTAACCACTGAGCTATAGGTGCAGAGCCCAAGAATATATTCTTATATTAGTTTGCAATTTATAAACTAAGTTTGGTTGCACTTTGTTATAGGCAGATTTAAAGTACAGAGATAGCTTTAGACCAAATTTAATTTAATTCTTTTTGACATTTGAGTTCATTTTATTTGATTTAAAAATTAATAATCACTATTGCAGACAATAGCCCCCAATGGAGTATAAAACTGAGATAAGGAAATGAATAACATAGAAGGAAGTCCAAGCTCTAATTGTAGACATAGTTTAAATTTGGAAAGGCACAATGTTAATTCTTCTGGGGAGCCATGAGTCACACTTATATAAAACAGTAACTTAATTGATGCATGTTCTGACTGTTCTCCATCTCTCTCCCTCTTCTCAGGCCTCCCTATTCTCTGAAGCATATCAATATGTCAATTAGACCAATTAATAATCCTACAAAGGCCTCTGATTGTTCACATAAAAGTAAAGTCACGCATTTCTCCTGTTGAGTCAAAAGTTACAAATAATAAAACTTAGTGAGGAAGGCATGTTGAAAGCTGAGGTAGGGCTGGGTGCAGTGCTCACACCTGTAATCCTAGCACTTTGGGAGGCCAAGATGGGTGGACTGATTGAACTCAGGAGTTCAGAATCAGCCTGAACAAGAATGAGACCTCATCTCCATTAAAAATAGGAAAAAAAAAAAAAAAAAACTAGCCAGGCGTTGTGGCAGAAGCCTGTAGTCCCAGCTACTCAGGAGACTGAGGCAAGAAGATTACTTGAGCCCAAGAGACTGAGGTTGCTGTGAGCTATGATGATGCCATAGCACTCTACCCAGAGTTTCACTCTGTCTTAAATGAATGAATGAATAAATAAATAGATAAATAAATGGAAAAAGAAAATGAAAAAAGGAAAGCTGAGAAAGGGCAAAAGACAGGCTAAACGGGTGGAGCAAGATGGCGGCCGAGTAACAGCTTCCTTGCAACTGGGCACGGTGAGACTGGGGAGAGAAGACTTCAGGCATCTCTGGCTGGCGGGATCTGCCCAGAAACATCCCTTTGGGGATGCAGGGAGTCAGCGTGAGACTTCTAGACCCCATGAGGAAGGCAAAAGCAGTGGAGATCGGGCAAGGGGTT